>VWYK01124257.1:0-11164 GCA_013399775.1 Semnornis frantzii
TCTGGTGGCCATGCTTCTTTTGAAGCAGGCCAGAATATGATTTGGCTTCTGGGCTGCAAGCACACACTGTCTGCTGATGTCCAGCTTCTCATCCATCAGCATTCCCAAGCCCTTTTCTGCAGATCTGCTTTCTGTCACCTCATCCCCCAGTCTATATTGATAGTGAGGATTGTTCTGGCACAAGTGCAGCCAAGTCCTTATCCACTGAACAGTCCACCCATCAAATCTGCATCTCTCCAATCTGGTGAGTAGGATGTTGTGGGGGACTGTGTCAAAGGCCTTGTAGAAGTCCAGACAGATCACATTCATAGGTCGTCCCCTGTGCACTGACATGGTCCCTTTATCATAGAAAGTCACTAGTTAGGAGAAGGAACTAGGAACATAAGGACAGATGTTGAATGAGGTAAAGATTGAGAAGGGAGATAATAGGCAGAGGGAAAAGACTGGAAGAAATACCTAATTATCTTACTATTACGAGGGGAAGGAAGACCCACCAGGAGGATCCCTAACTGTCTGTAAGGTGGGATGTTGTGAGCTTAGTGGCTCCTCTCAGTGCTTGCATCTCCAGTAAGGTGGTTCTGTTATATTTCCTCAAGAAGAGCTGTAGGGAGAACTTCAAGTCAGGGAGAAAAAGGACTCTAATTCCTGTAGACTTCTTTCTGGATTATAATAGTGCTTCTTTTGAATCCAGTTCTGTAGGATGTGGTTTTCTTCTCATCGAATAATAAGCAATATGACTAATATTTCATTTTCCTTTCACCCTCACCTAGTGGGAAAAAATGTAGCTTTAAGAGTTAGGTTGGGATAGTTTTTATATAATACATCGATAGTGATACACTCACTTGCATGGTCCCATATAGTTATGCTAAACAAGGTAAGGTTTCTGTAGTGGTTTGAACCGCATAATATTCCCCGTTATCAGAATCACAAATTTACAGAAACTGTGACATTTTACAGCTATAGGAGGTTATCACCCTGGACCTTCGGACTCTCTCTTGCTTTCCCAGGTCTCCAGTGAGCAGGTGCATTCTTTGCTCATTACAAGATCCAGACTGTATTCCTTTCCCTTTTCCTTCTGTTCTATACATATCTATTGACGTAACCTGATATCTTTGTAGCAGGAGCAAAATATTCTGTGTAAATCAACTGAAAACTCTCCCTCTGCCTTTTTATTCCTTCCTTCCTTATCTCTTGGCAGGAGAGAGGAGATGGGAGAAGTGGGGGAGTTTAGTCTTGTGTTAAATCATTACATTCTCCCAAACTATCTTTTACATTCCCCCAAACTGTCCATCTTTTGCTCAGACTGTAAGGCTCACAATACACAGAAAATGGTCCTTAGTTCCTTCAGAGATCATTTCAGCAGACATAGGCTAGACTATATGAAAACTCTGCCACCTCAATTTGTATGTAAGCATCCTAGGATTCAAGGGCAGAACAAGTTCCACATACAGAAATACAGACTCTGTTTTGCATTTTTGATGTGTGATGCCAGTACATGCAATATATCTTTAACAGTCACAAACCCAACAAAAAGAGAACTAAAGGAGAAATACTTGGTAAGATACAGCTTTTGATATTCATAGAATCATAGAATCATAGAATGGTAAGGTTGGAAGGGACCTCAAGGATCATCTAGTTCCAAGCCCCGGCCATAGGCAGGGACACCTCCCACTAGCACAGGTTACTCAAGGCCTCGTCCAATCTGGCCTTGAACNGAGCATCTTCATTGCCCTCCTCTGGACCCACTCCAACAGTTCCATGTCCTTCCTCTGCTGGGGGCTCTGCACACAGTACTCCAGGTGGGGTCTGAGGAGAGCAGAGTAAAGGGGTAGAATCCCCTCCCTTGCCCTGCTGGCCACGCTGCTCTTGAAGGAGCCCAGGACTCAGTTGGCTGTCTGGGCTGCATGTGCACACTGCAGCCCATTCATGTTGGATCCAAGGAGCTTATAAGTGGGCATTTATACCCAGTGGCAGTTTCAGGTTTTTAAGCTCACCTGAAGTGTCGTTCAGCCTACCTACATCCCTGAGTTTTTCTGTCTGGAACTATTTAAGGACACAGTTCCCAATGTCATTGAATCATGGCAAAAAATGTAAGTCTAATTTAATGTCTTTTAATAAACTCCTTTCAAAAATCTTTACAAGGAATGACTTGTGTCCTCAGTCCCAGTGCAATTGTTGGTAAGCTCTAATAATGTAACAAACACTGGTTTCTTTCTGTGGAAGCTCGATCTGAATTTTATATTAAGATTTCCATTATAAAGAACACTTCAGCTCCCAAACATCTACACAGGAACTTGCACTGTTCATTGAGTAATATATACATGTCACTAGAGGAATGACTCTCAAACAATTTTTGTAACTACAAATTTCTGAATCAATCTACTAAGTATTTATAGCACATAATATACAGATTGTGCTCGAGAGCCGTAAGTACTGTTCTACTGAGAACTGGATTGTATCAGGTTTTCCGGGGCAGCTTTTCCTACGCAACAGGTAATAGCCTCACCCTGTTTCAGTGAAGGCATGCATCCAATTGCAGTTCACAGGGAAAGCTCAGTAAAATGTTAACACCAAACTGTATCCATTTCACACTTATTCACAAAGCGTCTATTTCTATCAATGTTTCAATAATATGAAGGATCACTGAAAGACTGAATCATCAGTTAAACCCCAAAATATACACTAGTTTGCCCTGACTACCTCAGGTAGGAGGTTTTCTTGGGAATAAACAAACAAAACCCCCCAAAACTAACCAACCAACCAACCCAAAAAAACCCAAAACCCAAACAAACAACACCCCCCAAAAAACCAACCAAACACCCCCCTCCTCACCACTACCACAAAACAAAGAAACAAACAAACAAAAATTCATCACCTCTGTGAATTACTTTCAGTATTTCTTGATTGCTGTCTCAGAATGCAGCTATAGGCAATATCACAAATATTCAGAGTCCTTGCTCTGGGTATTGCCTATATCCACACAAGTGCCATGAGTAGTTTACAGAACATAAAGTCTAAACTATTTTTGTGTTAAGTGTATAAACTAGCTCATGCATTTAGGCCTAGAGAATTGGAACAACTTCTTTTACACAGAAAACCTACTCATATCATAGGGTTTAAATCAAATCAACATCAAACTGGTTTATTAACTTACTATTAACACATAACCAGCAGTGGTGCAGGATCAATACCAACAATACAATAAAAGTAAACCATAATACTAGACACAAAATGCTCATATACACTTGGAAATTCCCAAATCGTTCCTATGGGTCATGTGGGTGCCCCACGCACCCCTGGACTGACGCAGCCACTTCAAACGGCTCCAGGGCATGCCGCATGCCCTGTGCTCGAGGTAAAGCAGCCTCCAAAGTGGGACAGCCCCAGCCCAGGCTAGGAGCACACTGGAGTGGGGCCCTGCCCATGTACAGTCCGCAGCACCCACCCGCTCACCTGCCCACCTGCCTGCAGCATTCCCCAGCCCTTGACCCGGGCTGCAGATCTTATCCCATTTTTCAACCTGACTCTCACTGTGTTTCAAAAGCCTCTTGAACACATAAGCTCTACCATTCCTGTCTGGATAGGCCTTTTTCTCTGGGCTGTTTGCCAGGTGGGCATCCTCACACTTATGTATAAGCTGAGGTCTACATAGATACTTTGTTCCTTCAGACACATGCAGTCATGGCTGCAAAAGGCAGGGCCATATTCTGACTGCAGGGTTACTTCTATTTCTGCATTTTCAGTTTTCAGTTTGCCCATTACACCAGAGTATCACAGTGAAGGTAAATATAGAGAGGAAGTAAAGTATACAAGATTTTATCAACATAATATCAAGAATCCCCATCAGTAATTGAAATTGAGTTGCACTAGTCAAAGCGAGGGAACACAATCTATTTCCTAAGGCAGTGTAGTTGCCTTTTTCTTGTGTATATTCACCAGGGGTGAAATTCATTCCTCTGCAGATAAGACAGCAAAAAGCCTATCAGATTCTTCAAATCCACTCCAAGCACCATTATGAAGAACTAAGTGGTACTTAAATGATACATAGGCTTTGGGTAGACCTTTTGAAAAGAACTGAATTTCACCTTAAGAATCTGAGCTGACACTGCTTTGCATCTCCTAAAAAGGGCTGTGCCCCTTGACTTGCTCTGAAGTTAATAGGAACTGATGGTGCTCAGCACATGTAGAATTGCTTTCCCGGGCAGTGTCATTTGAACTATAGAACAAAGGGAGTCCATCCAAGGGTTTTTCATACAGTCCTGAGGTGTTGCAGGCAGAGGCTATATCAACATGACACCAAGCTATCCACCAAAGTATTCTTAACTGATTCGTGAGACCATTTGCAAAAGATTTCCAGTTATTAGCAAAAATGAATAAACACCTCTACTTGTGATGAGTGTAGTCCAATTTAAGACTGTTCAACTGAGTAATGCTTCAGAATACCACAGATTATTTTATGCCGAATACTGCAATTAGGTATTTTTTTCCACTAAGTTCTCACCCAGCTTAACATACACATACTTGCCTGTAGAAAATCAGCTTTATTTTCTACACCTTCCTTTCATACACTCGCTTTACATTCAGGCAGCTATTACTTGGTGCATCTCTAGTCAATCTCATAACTGGAAGTCAAGAACTTTTCAAAAGTGAGATAAACCTCATTCAACTGCAGTAATGCAAAATCTTGCAGCCATCTAAATAAAGCACACATTGTTACAGTTTGTTTTCTCATCATTTTTTTTAAATGTTGGAGAATAAGCTTGGAAATAAAAGTAAAAATGTATATAGTTGTTTTTTTTCACTAAGAATATTGATTAAAACAATCTTTGGATACTGAGACTTAGGATACCAGAACACATTGTGCTCCTATGCATAAAAGGTGGAACATAAAATAGATATTTAGAAATTATAATGTTGATGTCTACCAGTTGATCAGCATAGCTGATTCTCAGAGCTGAGAAACGTCTGTGGATTTAGATTTAGATAGACAAATGCATTTATCCTAATGTTCTTCTCTTGCCCTATTAACTCTGAACCGGACCCATAATCTTTTATTATTAATCACCTGCAAGGGATCTCAGCTGGGTTCAACATCCCAGCCTGTCTGTTTTCTTAACCTAATAGTATTCTGTTTTCTTCTTTTTGTTTTTCCTTTTCCGTCTGTAAGCTTTTGCTTCAGCCATTTCCCTCCCCTGCCCAATTCTTTGATCCACTTATCAAAGATCTCAAAACACTTTGTAGAACTTATCATGTTTAGCTATGTTGTGGAAGGCCAAAATAGGCCTAAAAATGTCCTGGCTTGCCCAGACATGTTTCCTGCTCTCCCTCTTCAGGTGTTGCGGGAAGCAATCATGGGAAAGGAAGATAAAAGGCCTTAGTGTCTTCCAGTCCCCTTTTTTCCTTCTAAACTTCGTTACAGGGCATGTCATGTGTTTATACACTTGTTTGTGTTCTGCCCTAAAGAGGGTAAGCAAGCCCTGGTTTCACCTAGTATGGTTGGTTTTGGCAAAATGCCATTCTGATTGGCTGATCCGTGGTCAAAGGCCCATCAGTCTCGGGTTGTATTGATAAAAAGAGATGAGCAGGTAAACACAATGTGCTTCTGCCATTGTTCTGCCTTAATGTGGTTCTGCCGTTGCTCTGCCTCAATGAGCCTCTGCCATTGCATCCTGCCATGCTCTGCTAAGCTGTAAGCTAGCTCTGCTACATAACAACAAGCCCTGATACTTATGTTTCTCTACCTGGAAACTGCCTTGTCTCAGTTTACCAGACAGCAGGCATTAACTGCCTCACGCAATAGGCTCGCTTAGCCAGCGCGACATTGTGCCTGTCTGCACATCTGCAAGACATCCTACCTGTCCCTCTGCAATGCTCCGTGCTGAATCTGGAGTCCAAGAGGAACCAGAACCAGGTCAGAGATCATCTGCCTCTCTCCCAGCACCCTGTTAATGCCTAGGAAGACTAGAAGGTTATGAAGACATCGACAGAACTCACTGCAAGTGTTTGGCCACTGTCTGGAAAATGTAGTTAGCCCTGAGATATAACTTCTGTGAGTAAATACTCAAAAGCCTCTTTTGCAAAACTCTGCAAAGTCTTAAGTGAATCTGAATGTCTTCTGCCTTAAGCAGAAAGGAGCTTCTCGAGTCCCTCTAGTGGGCAAGTGGTGTAATTGACTGCAAGAACCTCTTTCTGGTTCTAATGGTTTAATGTTTGTTATTTTATTGCTAGTTATTTATTAAGTGTTCTAGACTCTGTTATCATCCATGATGTTTTCATAACCATTGCATAGAACATACAATTATTAAAATTGTGGCCAGTAGTGAGACGCCTGAATGTCAAAATTAATAGACAATATTAATTTTTTAAATCTTATCTCGCATCCATATTTACCTGCCATAACAAGGTACTGTTACCTATGACTGGTAAAGGTTGTTCATTGTCTCTATTTGCACAGAGGTTAATCAACCTGACCAAGGTCACACAAGATATTTGTTGCAGAGCTGGAAAAAGAACCTCTGAATTCTTAATGATCTCTGGCCTAGAGACATTTCTCTGTCCTATTTTATTTCAGAAAGATATCATGCTTCAATACACATATATATAAAAGAAATTAAACAGACAAATATGCAATGTAATAGGCTTTCAAAAACATTTATCAATGAAATTGCAGCAGCAGGAAAAAGGCCATCAGAAACACAAACTGAATCAGAGCACTTTAAAAATACATTGCAATAATGAACATCTTTAGAGCAGCAATTTGACTGCAACAGTGTATAAGCCCCAAATGTTAATCTATTTTACTATACAACAAGGAAAAATAAGAAACCTTGGGTACCTTTTGCAGCAGTCATTCTGCTCCACTTAAAAAAAAGGAAACAGTGCTAATTCACAAAGAGTTAGCTTGTATCGGTTACTTATATGGCATCTAGATCAAAGCCTGTTCTAAGAACAGCAACATAGCAATGTCTAGACATCCATTTTATCGTTTAGCTCTTGCTGTCAAGATTGGGAAGGATACTTAAACTATTGTTGAGAAATATATGGAAGAAAGTGATCTCCAGCAGGCTACAGAGAGGCTACAAATTGAGACCAGGTAAGTAGATGAAGAGTAAAAGACTGGATGACAGGGCAGAGGCTTTTCCTGCCACTTATACCAATCACAGTTTCAGTAAGGAAAATATCTTACTGCAACCTCAGGGTTGACAAGAGTCCTTCGAAATTGACCTGTTCCCTGAAAGAGACACTTAGTAAACCATGCAGTACAGTTTTATCTTTAAAACTGCTGCATTTACCAAGGCATCCAGACATCTGTTTAAGAGGATACCTAGCATTTTGTTGAATCTTTGTAAGACTATGTAAAATAAGTATATACTGAATCTTAGAGGAGATATTCAAAAGATATTCCTCAAATTAGAAATAATTATTAATACATAATAAATTCCCAGAACACAAGACAGAGAATAAAACCCTTAAACAAACAAAAGAAAAACAAACAGAAGTTGAAGTAGAATCCAGATTCAAGGACCACTCTTATGAAACTGAACAGCTCTTCACAGAATCACAGAAGCATAGAATTTAAAATTCCAGGTTGGAAAAGACCTTTGAGATCATTGAGTTCAACCTATCACCTAACCCTTCTAATTAACTAAACTATGGCATTAAGTGCCTCATCCAGCCTCCTTTTAAACACCTCCAGGGATGGGGACTCCACCACCTCCTCGGGCAGCCCATTCCAATGCCAATCACTTGTTTTGTGAAGAACTTCTTCCTAACATCCAGCCTAAACCTGCCTGGTACAGTTTGAGTCTGTGTCCTCTTGTTCTGTCACTGGGTGCCTGGGAGAAGAGACCAAACCCCACCTGGCTACAACCTCCTTTCAGGTAGTTGTAGATAGCAATTAGGTCTCCTCTGAGACTCCTCTTCTCCAGGCTGAACAACCCTAGCTCCCTCAGCCGCTCCTTGTAGGGCTGTGCTCCAGGCCCCTCACCAGCCTTGTTGCCCTTCTCTGGACACATTCAAGCAGCTCAACATCTTTCTTAAACTGAGGGGTCCAGAACTGGACACAATACTCAAGGTGTGGCCTAACCAGCACTGAGTACAGGAGCAGAAGGACTTCCCTGCTCCTGCTGGCCACACTATTCCTGATACAGGGCAGGATGCCATTGGCCTTCTTGGGCACCTGGGCACACTGCTGGCTCATGTTCAGTCAGCTGTTGACCAGCACTCCTAGGTCCCTCTCTGCCTGGCTGCTCACCAGGTACTCTGTCCCCAGCCTGCATGGGGTTGTTGTGGCCATAGTACACAGCTCAGGACTTGGATTTGTTAAAACTCATGGCACTCTTTACTGTTTGTGTCTCCAAATTTCCTTGTGATGCCTCAAACAATAAAAAAACATTGAAAATAAACATAAGATATTTTTGTAATGTAGAAAAAAAGCTTGTATTTACCTGACCTCTCTCTTTCCAGTTCTTTGAAAACCTTAGTAGTACGTGACTTAGTGATATGCATCTTAGATTTGTCTGTGCTCAGATGTTCAATTATTTATATGACAGAAGCTCTATTCTAAAATGGAAAGTGTCCTACAAATCAGCTTCACAGTCAACTTGTCTCCATTTTAATTTTCAGGGGGTAGTTTTCTTCTATTTGTAATTGCTCTCATTCGAAATCTGCATTTCTCAACCCTTTAAGGCCTTTGCTGGCAATTGCTACAACTGCTTACACAGAAACTAATCCAGGAAATATGTATTTTTCAATGCTTAGAAAGCAATCTGACAGAAACAGAGAAAAACCACAACAGTATCATTTACCAAATTTCACAGGGTCACAAGAAGCACCCTGACAGTCATAATACATAATAAATACAGATAAAATCTGCATATCAATTTTATTTAGATACAATGCAAGATTTTCCTGTCTCTCCTAAAGTTGGTGGTTTCTAACTATATATTAAAATGCCATTACTGCAATTTTACCCAGGATTTCAGCACCTGCCTGAACATCTACAGATGTACATATTCACCATTTGCAGTCACTGAATGACCTAGTGCTTCACTGTCTGTAGGTAGTTAGTGTTTGACTTCTAATAAGAGATGCTAATTGAACACCTACTCCTAGAGAAAGCCTTTGTCAGGACTCGGTGTCTTCTGTTTCTGTCCCCTGCTGTTCTGCTCTGCTGTATTCAATTAGTGTGCTGGAAGCAAAGTAAAAATTACTAAAATCTGATCTGTGATATGCCAGCAAAGAACCCTTCAGAGATCAGGTTTTCATCACACTTCGCTTTCCTGCCAGCACATTCAGAACAGCAAATTTAGCTGGATAGGGACTGCAATTTCAGATCCAAAGAAGAGAATCTGAAGACCAGAGTAAAGGATAAAGACGAGGGAGGGATATAATGGAGAGTAACAAGAAAATAGATAATAGAAAAAGAAAATAAAGAATAAGGCAAAAAATGACAGGATAGAGGACAAAGATGAATGACTTGTTCAACTTATTCAGAGGAATCAGTAGGACAATGTAAGTGAAGGCTAAAGACCAGAAATGCTGGTTGGTTGTGTAGGGTTTTTTCGTTTGTTTGTTCATTTTTCTTAAGTACATCAATGTCTCTCCTCCTGGTATGAGCAGAGTGGAAGATTACATTTTTTGTGGTTTAAAGAAGAATGTGAAAGAACTGGGCAGATACTCATGACCACCTCTCTGACAAATAAGACTATCTCATGGCTATCTCATGACAAATAAGACTAGGTAGCTGTGGAAAAAAGGAGAAGAAACCTCATGACTGCCAGCTATGAACCATGTGACCATATCAAGGTAACAACTACACAGACAGTAAAGCAAAAACCATAGACACAGAATTGTTTCAGTTAGATAAGACCTCTAAGAGCACTGAATCCAACCATCAACCTAAAACCCCCATTGCAAATGGCAGAAATAAAGTATGCTCTAAGTTACGTGGTAAAGAGTGAGTAGTGTCATGGAATGAAGCTGAGAAGATTATGAGGCTGGTAGTAGGGAGTGAAGGAAGGTTACAAGCCAATCTTCAACAGGTCTAAAAACCTGTCTGAAAACAACTGTGCCTTCAGAAGGCACATACCTATGGATATAGGTGACAAAATATTCCTGGACACTTCAGCACATCTACAGCTTCACATTTAACTGCACTCTATCTGATTCTGTACTCATGACCACGTTAAAATGATGGCCAAAGATCAAGGTACTTCTTGGGAGTTAACCTGCGGAGCACTCATGTACCCGTACTTACTATGTATATTTAATGAATTCTGCACATGCAAAGTAACAAGGAAAAAAAAAATTAACACTGTTCATTTGACATCTGCTTTTCCATGCACAAAGCAGTGAGAATCAGGATGTCAGACTACATGCAGGAGAACTGGAATCTGTCAGATCTTTTAAATGTGCTTTCTAGAGATTTTAGTTAGTGTTCTCCATGTGCATTCAGAAGACAAGCATTAAAATGAGTACTTCTGCTCTGGCACTCGTGTTTGGTTCTTTCCAAGTCCAGCATGCACACTGCTGCTGTGACATAGTGGTGATACTTTATTGTGCACTGAAACAGATAATAATTCAGCTGTTCTCAAGTACAATGGGCTTCCTTTGTCAACAACCACAGTAGTGAGAAACTCTGCCCTCCTTTTGTCACATATGTAAGAACAGAACATGCAAGCAAATTGAGCTGAAACGAGCTCAATGGCTAGCACAGAAGGGTATGAAGAGCTGCTGCTGCAAGAATGATTACAAGTATTATAAAAGTAAACCTAGGAATAAGGTTGTAGTTATCTCATATCCACTGTGACTTCCCTCTATTCTGCATGACTAGATGCTGTGCAAGAGTACAAGCCTATGACTTGCTATTTTGATCAGGTAGTAAAAAAAGGACTGTGGTTAAACTGAGTATTTTAACCCAAATAAATAGTACATTTATTTATGGTACATGAATGAAAAGAGAAATATTAATATCAAAGAGATAAAAATATTAATTCTGCTGGTTTGAGGCTAATTGGAATATTTTAATGAAAAAAAATATATTATAGGCTGTGAAAACAATGGCAATGTCTACTTCACTCATAGGCTTGCTGAGATGTATAAAACCAAGGACACAAACACAGATAAGAGAGTCTCACTCTCTGATGTGTCTTCTCCTCTCTGC
>VWYK01124259.1:0-12053 GCA_013399775.1 Semnornis frantzii
TTGCTCCATTCCCCTTAGTCCTACATCACATCCTGAAAAGCTTTTCAATAAGGTTGTTTCCTTTGAAGAAACAGCAGCTCAAACTTTGTAAAGTGTAATAGAGTGAGAGAGAATGAACAACTTTATTTGGATGTGGGTGCTGTGAAATGAAAGTCAAGTAAACATTGCAAGCCAAGTATAGAAGGCATTGGAAGAATGTTCCAAAGGAGGCACACAGCATGCAGCTGAATGTGCGTTTGCCAGACTCTGCCTCCTCTGAGCAGGGATTTAACAGCTCTGCCACTGCCCTCTGACAGTGAAACCTAATCTTTGTTAGTACTGGCCTTGTTCTCCCTAGCATCAGCAAGATGATGGTCTCCTTGGGATAACACAGCCATGAAAACAGGAACCTTCTGCCTTAAGATGCCAGGTCCTTGCTCTGCCCTGGTCTGCCAGGCAGTGACTGTGGCCATCAGTTGTAGTCACAGCAATCCAAACTGGGTATGAGACACTATCAAATGTTCCCATTTGCAATGCTTTACATCCCTGGGTGCACGTAGACTTATGCAGCAGAGGCAAAGTATTTGAAGCTAGACCTGGATGAGTGCCTCTCAGTTTGCTTGCATGGCACTTGACAGAAGATTGGGAGTGATGTGTTTCTTAACAGAGGCTTTGAGGAAGTTCTACCATGCACAGATGTCAGAGAACATTTCTTCTTGGCAAAGAGAATTGGGGGGGAAAAAGAGTCACAGAGCTATATAAAGCATGCTAGAGAAAATCTGTGTGCTGGAACTGAAATCTGAAAGGTTAGCAGAGTCCTTTGAAACAAATTCAAACAAAATAAACTCCCCAAGCAAATAACCACAACCACTCAAATCCCTCTTCCTCAAATTACAGCACTCCAACTAAATGAACTCTTGCAAATGAAAAAGGAGACTTTGTGGTTTGCAGTGTTTTGGTGAGCCACTGTGGTGTTACTGGGGGGTACTGGTCGACCACTGGCTGAACACGAGCCAGCAGTGTGCCCAGGTGGCCAAGAAGGCCAATGGCATCCTGGCCTGGCTCAGCAATTGTGTGGCCAGCAGGACCAGGAAAGTCCTTCTGAACCTGTACTCAGCACTGATTAGGCCACACCTTGAGTCCTGTGTCCAGTTCTGGACCCCTCAATTTAAGAAAGATGTTGAGGTGCTTAAACCTGTCCAGAGAAGGGCACCAAGGCTGGTGAGGGGTCTGGAGCACAGCCCTGTGAGGAGAGGCTGAGGGAGCTGGGGGTGTGCAGCCTGGACAAGAGGAGACTCAGGGCAGACCTCATGGCTCTCTACCACTACCTGAAGGGAGGTTGTAGCCAGATGAGGTTGGGCTCTTTTGCCAGGCACCCAGTGACAGAAGAAGAGGACACAGCCTCAAACTGTGGCAGGGCAGGTTCAGGCTGGATGTTAGGAAGAAGTTCTTCACAAGAAAGAGTGATTGGCATTGGAATGGGCTGCCTGGGGAGGTGCTGGAGTCACCATCCCTGGAAATGTTTAAAACAAGACTGGATGTGGCACTTGGTGCCACTGTTTGCTTGATTAGATGTTGCTGGGTGTTAGGTTGGACTCTATGATCCCGAAGGTCTTCTCCAGCCTGGTTAATTCTGTTATCATTATAAGATGGATATAGAAAACATCAGAGCAGTTTCCAGACTAAGGTATCAAACTATTTACAATTTGACCTGAGGGGTGTTTCCCACCCTTGTGTGTGCTGGTTTGCAGGGTGAAGTTCAGACAGGCATTGCTGGAGAAGAGGCTGCTGGAGAAGAAGGAGCTGGCCCTTCAAGCAGCACGCAAGGAGGAGGAGAAGGAGAAATGCCTCGAGGCGCTCCGACAGCAGGTGGGATTTATTTCCTGTCTGTAAGATTTTCATATACAATGATGATACAAACACACACTGTCATATTATGTGGGTGATAAAAAGAACAGTTTCTCCAAAACAGGTAAATGAAGAAGTTAAAATGCCCTTTTAGTCTGACTTCAGCAGTAATTCTGTCACGTCATAAATCCTGGGCGCTTCGCAACTGACAGCAGGAGCATTCTGATGTTCAGCTGCATTGCAGAAGCTGTTGATATCTGAAAAGAGATAATGTTTGGGGTTTTTTTCTGCATTAGATCTGATTTATCTCTTTGATTTTTTGTTATTGTTTTGTTTTTGTTGGTTTTTTGTTTTTTTTAATAATCTTAAGTCTACCTTGAGCTCTAGTCGAGATTTATGAGTAATTTAAATTCTTCTTTAGTTCCAAAAACTTTTATACCTAGGGTGACTTTTCTTCAGCAAGAGATTTAACTCTGTGAAACTTCTGCAGGTGCTTTTGAAAAAGACACCCCAGAAAACATTCAGTCATGTTTCTGGTATTAAGTACAACGTTGGGTGTTTCCTTGCTGATGACTTTTGAAGGAGCCATTCTACCTTCATTTATATTTTTGTGTCTAATCCAAAGATTAAAAGGGAAAAATCCAGAGTTTGTATTCTTTGCACTTCAGGAGCTGCATCCTAAATGTGTAGCCAAAGGAAAACAAGGGAGAGGGGTAAAGGTGCTCTTGAAACCCTTTTGATTTGGGTTAATTTAAGCAGCACTAATGCATTAACTCTCTCCCTGGGACTACCCATGGTTAAAACTGTAATATTTGATGCAGCCTTGACCTCACCTTCAGCATGTCCTTCAGCTTGAGGATTAACCATCCCAGTACACCAGGCATGCCAGTGACATTCTTCCCTGGTCCCTGATGGACTGCTCATAGCCTTCTAAGTGCTTTCACTCCAGAGTTTGGGTATACAAAGGCGAGAAGAAAGAAAAATATAACAGAGGTCAACTGCTCCCAGCCACCTTCTGCAGGAGAGCTGAGCATGACAGGAATAAATAAACCAAAGGCAGCACTGGTCTGTTATTGCAGTCATCTTTTAAACTCAGGCTTATTTCCAGTCAATAATGCTTCATTTTTAATAATCTGGATCAATTCAGTGTTTTGCAGTGTTAACTGCTATTTTAGGCTGTCAATGCATGTTTAATAATAACTCTCTTAAATCTTTTCTAAGTTACTGGTCAAAAATTGCATTGTCCTGTGTCAGCTTTTACAAGAGACTGTTTGAGAGCCATCATTGTGTGGATCTCTTCTGACCCAATTCCCTTGCTAAGGCAGAAAAAGCTTCTAGAATGGCCTTTTAACCAGGATGTTCCCACTAAAGAGTGGGACAGAGTTTGTAACCAGTAAATACAGCTTCATAAAATCTGCCACTTGGTCGCTTGCGGGAAAAAGAGCATTTATCCAGTCTGTGTGTTTTGACAGCTTATAAATGCAAAGATGACACTGCATCAAAGAGATGGGAATCAAAATTCTCAAAATCAGTGGTAAATATTTTTTTTTCCTGGTTTTTAGCCATTCAGGTGGTGTCCTGACTTTGGTTATTTTGCTCAGACATCTTTTTTTGTGTTTTCCAAAGTAGCGTTAGCCTACAGCTGAATTTTTGAACACACAGAAAATGAGATGTGAAAATAAAAAATGGGAATATAGTGTCTGGGAAGAACCTCTGATGTTGATCTGGCCATGGGCACTGAAACAGTTAAAAGAGATGAATCTCAGAAAAACCCCAAAGAATTATGTTCTTTGTGACATTGCTTAGTGCTGCCTATGGCTCTGTGAGGGCTGTGAACTGCTGGTCTGAGCACTGCTCTTTCCATCAGCAAAACAAGTCTGGGCTTACAGGAACTGTAGATTCTGCTAGAGGATGAGTGTGCTGGATCTTCTTGGTTTCTGGTTTTGAAGGTTGGAGCTAGTGTCCCAGTCCAGGCTGCTACTGGCTCTCTCAGCATCCTTGCTGAGCCAGGGCCACGCTGGCAGCCAGGGCTGTGCACCATGGTTACACTGCAAAATCAGAGGTGCATGCAGTTGGGAAGGGCTGAGTTTTGGCTTCCCGAAGTTTAATTTCCTATTGGGGATGTGACAAGGCAGCAACATCACAGAATCACAGAAAGTCAGGGGTTGGAAAGGACCTCCAGAGATAGAGTCCAACCCCACTGCCAAAGCAGCCAACCTCTCTCCAGAAGAAGAGAAGGACAGTGGCACAAGTCTGTCCTGCAGGAGCACTCAGGAACACTGCAGGTCACATGGGAACTCACCCAGGCAGGTTCTGGAAGTGTCCAGAGAAGGAGAGTCCAGAACCTCCCTGAGCATCCTGTTCTCTGTTCTGGCACCCTCACCTCAAAGTGCTTCCTTGTGTTGAGGTGGAACTTCCTGTGTTCTAGCTTGCACTCATTGTTCCTTGTTGTATCACTGGCACCACTGCAAAGAGATTGGCACCTTCATCCTGACACCCACCCCTCAAATAGATACATGGATGCTGATAAAATCCCTTCTCAGACTTCACTTCTCAAGACTGAACAGCCCCAGGTCACTCACTCACTCTTCATGCAAACACCTCCCAGCTTTCAAGTTCACATTGTCAAGGACTGGCAGTTGGCAGTCGCGACATGCAGGTTGCTTTGTGCTGAACCTGCCCACATGGCAGCCAGTCCTTGGCAGCAGCTCTGGGCAGCAGCACTGGGCACACACACTGCTCTGTGCAGTCCAGCCAATTTAGTTGTCTCCACTGGGAAACAGAAAAAAGATCTCCCTGATGACTGATCTTTGTCCGAGTCGTTTTACTCTGGATTCAAGCTCTAAGCTTCACAACTTTGATACATGGATACAAAGCGGTTTATGACAAGCTGTGGAATGTTGAAAGCAAAGAAACAAACCTTCTCTCTTAATTATTGTTGCTACTAAGCTTTTCTCACCTTAGCTCTGCACAGAGTTAATTGTTATTTTCATCTATTATGTCTTTTAGGTTGCTGTTGTTGCAAAATTAGACCCCGCTAGAGTGGTGGCTGACACGGTGGCATCTAAAGCTCGGATGGGCATTGGAATCAGTGAAGAGTTTGATATTCAGAAGCCACTTTTTAAGTTGCACACGTACAATGAGGAGCAGGTAGTGATCTGTACTCATACTACAGAGTTTATGGTGTGCACATACCTGGACAGCAGTGTAGGAACAGCAGTAGAGCCTGAACAGCCACAGCACAAAATAGAACACGTGTGTGGAATTACAAACATCAGCTGGGTGATCTCTCTGATCCAATATAGGTGCTGGAGGTGCACAAGAGGGGACCACAAAGGTCATTCAGGTCCAATGTAGGACTTTTGGGCTCTCCCTGAACCATTAATACACCACCAAGTGGTTTATAATCTCTCTTTGCCTCCACTGAAGAGAGGCTGCTGGACTCAATGGGCCAGTGGGAGTTCTGTCTTTGCCAGGCACTTTAACTGCTCTCTCTGCTATTTTTTTAATGTTAAAACTCAGCCCTTTCACGTTTTGATGCATTTATATTGAAGAGTGCCTCCATTTTACTACAACACTTAGTGCAGCACTGCTCCAGTTAGTGCTATACTAAGTGTTTGGAGTGAATGAACTCCACATAGCTCTCCCGACTGAATGAAAGAGCTGTGTCCCAGGTAACCTGGGAAATTATGCACAGCACAAATCTCTTCATAAGCTGAAAATTAGTATCTTGACTGTCTTCACACTATTGCTGGCTTGAAGATCACTTGGGATGTAAAACACAAAGGGCTACAGGAGAAGAAACCAGTGAGGTGTAAATGGAGCTGGAAACTGAAGTACCTATATCCCTGTTTCCAGGTCACCCGGATTGCTGAGGACACTGCTAGCTCCATTCCAAATTGAATGAAAGCAACATGGGGAGGATTTTTTGATGCCTTTACTGTTCCCCATCTGCTCAGCCTATGCATTTGAAATTATTCCCAGTCTGGAATTTGGAAATTCTATTTGCAGAAAGAGGAGTGCAATAATATAATTTTGTGGCATAAAACTCTTTCTTTTAGCACTGAATAAGCCAAAATGTAATATGTCTATAACTAACTTTGTTCAGCACTTCCCATTTGGAGGCGTTTTAAAGCTTCTCACTTTGAGGGAGAGATGTGGTACAAGAGATGCAGCTTTTGTTTGGCTCTTAGAATTTACCCAGATTTGAGCAGTGTGTGAGGTTCTGAAAAGCCCAAGCTTTGAAATGCTCTGAACAGCTGTGTTTGAGATTGATACCTGAATTCTCAGACTATCCTGCCTGTTTGCAGATGAGTTCTGGCACTGGTCAGATTGCAGCCCGTGATTCCTGCCAGGCACATTAGTGTGCTCCACCCCAGGGGCTGCAGTGATGATGCTTCGTGGTCCTCAGTACTGGACCTCCCAGCAGCTCTGGGCACTGGGACTGGTGGTGCAGGAGCTGAAGGCAAGATGACAATCTTGCACTTAATCTCCCCTGCTGCAGAAAGATTTGGAAGAGGCTTACAGATTTTATCAAGTACCCTTTTGGCAAACTGTAGAGGTACTTCCCCTGAGCATTACTGTTGGAGTGCGAAATGGAAGTGGTGCTGCAATGTGGTCTCAAGGCAGTGCTGGGAGAAAACTCAAACCTGTCCCAGTCCCTCAGATTCCACAGGAACACACAGGGAAGGGATTAAAAGCCTTGTTCTGGGAGCAGGGCTGTGTGGATGGGCAACTTAGAGAAGTCAGCAGCTCTGCAGGGAGTGGACTGAGTTAAGAGTCCCTCATTTTCTGACCTACCCTTTGGGTTTTCCTCTTAACAGAGCTTATGATTGTTGATATCAAAAAGGATAATTCCAAGATGAGGCTTTGTTCACTGTGCAGTTCCTCTGCTTTTGAAGGCTTTCTGACTGTCTTTTAAAAGCTTTTAAGTACATCCAGCCCTGGACTGCCTGTGCAAGGTTGGTTGGCTGGTTTCTGTCAATCATTGCTGTGCTTTGTTTTAACAGATCCTTTCTGACCCCAGACTCCGTGTCGAGCTGGCTCTGCGGGAAGCTGGACTTCATAAAGCACTTTATGCAAGAGAGATCTTACCAAAAATCCCTCCCCTGAAGCTTCCCAGAAGAGACATGAAATCTACAGCTTTTCAGATGCAGAGCACCTCTGTGCCAGGAGCAGCCGCAGGGACACCGTCTGGCCTGTGCTGTGAACACCTGAAATGAATTTCCCCTGGCATTCTGAGCATGTGCTGTCGCTGGGAAGCCCCCCTACCTTTCTCCACAGTGCTGTGCCACACATAGCACCCAGCCAGGGGCTCTGTGAGGTGTGGTGGGCATGCTCTGGGTTCTCCTGTCCCTTCCTGCCGGCAGCCAGGGCAGCTGGAGGTGAGAGTCCTGCAGACAGCCCAGGTCAGTGGGATCTGTGGCATCTGGAGGGGGAGCTCTGCCGGCAGCTGGCAGCACAAACCCCAACTGGCTTTGCAGGACTCTAAGGTTGTGTTACAACACATGAACACATCCCACAACGTTCATTCTGGGTTTCTCAAGGATTTGATCCTGTTAATTACAAGATCTTCATTCTCAGAACTGTTTCTGCTATTCCGTGATTGTTATCAGAAGAAACTTCACCTCTGTCTATATTTAGAAAGCAATTTACTGAGTCATATTTACTGCAAAGCAGTCGTGCAGTTTCGTACTGCAGAGCAGTCTCCAGCATAAATCATAAATTAGAAATGACATTTCTGGTCTGAGATCTTTGCTCTGGAGCTCAACCCGTTGAAAGAGATTCTGTTAAAATGAAAGGAAATTGATGTCCTTGCATCTTGTGAGTGATGATGTTTTCAAGCCTGACATAAGATGAGTGCAAAATGCATGTAAACAAGTTCCAACTGGCAGTTTAACCAAGGGTTTTGAAGGGTGATGAGTAGCAGGAATGCCTGAACATCCAGAGCTGGGTATCCAAGTAATTACAGGAACTTCATTAATCATAGAATGGCTTAGGTTGGAAGGGACCTGAGAGATCATCTACTCCACTCTCCCCACCATGGGCTGGGATGCATCTCAGCTAGACTCAGCTGCTCAAGGCCTCATCCAACCTGGTCTTGAACACCTCCAGGGAGGAGACATCCACAGCCTCCCTGGGCAGCCTGTTCCAGAGTCTCACCACCCTCATACTGAAGAATTTCTTTCTGATGTCATAGAATCATAGAATGGTTTAGGTTGGAAGGGACCTCAAAGATCATCCAGTTCCAGCCCCCTGCCATAGGCAGGGACACCTCCCACCAGAACAGGTCACTCAAGGTTGTCTCATCCAGCCTGCTCTTGAACACCTCTAAGGAGGGCACAGCCACAACCTTGCTGGGCAACCTTGTGCCAGTGTTTCACCACCCTCACTGTAAAGAACTTCTTCCTACCATCTAGTTTAAATCTCCCCTCTGCCAGTTTAAACCCATCACTCTTCATCCTGTCATTACAAGGCCTTTTAAATAGTCCCTCCCCAGCCCTCCTGTAGGCCCCCTTCAGATACTGGAAGGCTGCTGTCATATTAGAACCTCCTGAAGGTGTCAGTGGATCATGTAGAGGAGCAACCTCATCCCAGTATTGATGCTGCATTATTTTAATGGGGGAGAAATGCTGCAGACTGACTGCCCTATTTGGGGTGCAGGCTGCCCCATTTGGGGTAGCTCAGTATTTCCAACACACTTGGCCAGCTTCCCAACTTGCTGGGTATTCCTTCAGGAAAGACTCATGTTGCTATCCTCTTCTGGAGACAGGTTGACTGCTAGACAGCTGCCCGGAAGTGGAAGAGCCAAACTTCAGGCAGTAGATATTCTTACCTGTAAGAGCAGATCTACAGGATTATTTCAGTGCTGCAGGATCTTTTCAGATTGTAGTTGTCCTCTTTGATGAATACCAAGACATTTATGGAAAAACTAGTTGAAGTTTGTGCCAGCTCACATGCCTGTAGGCTTACATGGACATTTAGGTGTGTTCATCAAGTGACAGTGATGCCAGCTGTGGAAAGGGCTTTGCAGCAACGGTCAAGATCTTGAAAGGAGCTCAGCCAGGACGTGCTTTCTGAGCTCAGTCAACCACTGACTCATCTGAAATCCTTAAAGAGAGTTGGACTTTGGAAAATATGCAACAGAAGAGCTATTTAATGACACAATTATTAAACTAAAAGCAAAATAAGGCGCCCAGGAGTCTCTTCATGGGGCAGTGTTTTAGGAAACAGAGTTCACTGTTAGTGACCAGAACTGTTTCTGGAGCCACAGAAGAGCAAACCTCCCTCCACCAAACCAGGCCAAATGTTTCCAGTATCACATTTCTTTTCCCAGCGTGGTCTTAAGTTATTTTCACAAAGGACTTAAGGTATGTTGCTGTTTGGTGTTAAATGGGCTTTGGACTTGGCAGAACTGAGTTTGGATGGCAGGTTAGGTTGTGTGTTCAGTGACTGGAGGTTTTGTGCCTCCTCTGGGCTGACACTGATTCCTGCCATGGGAATCCTCCCCATCAGATTAATAATTGAGCCAAAATCCTGCAGTCCTGGGAGGGAAATTGGGCACCAGTCTCCTCCTCTTGCAAAACATTTGCTTTTCCACTGCACAAACCGAACATATCCCAGATCAGGGTGCTGTAAGTTGTTGGAGTAGCTTGGGGGGACCATGGAGGTGGGGTCCCAGTGGGTGGGGAGCACCCTGGACAGCCTTGCTCCACTGCCAGCCCCACAGCCAGGAAAGAGACCTCTGCAGATAGGAGGAGAGAGAACGACAACGTGCAGTAGGGTGACAAGAGGGACACCAAGACAAGTCTGCTTTTATGGAAGACAGACTGAGCTGTACCTGTCTGTGGAAGGACCACTGGGGCTAGAAAGGCCTTGAGGCTGTTAATTTAGCAGACCTTAGGATGCTGGCTAGAGAAGGAGTACCTTGGGGGTGGCTCCTGTAAGGATACTTAGGCTGAGGGGTTTTGTGCTCCCTTTTGCTAAGATCTTCAGATCCTCTCCCAATGTTTGTGATACATTAAAGTTTTGTTTACCAGAACACTTAAATCCCATAAGTTATTGTTCCAAAGGTGTGACAATTCATTTGGAAGCCAATAAATTAGTGAACCTTAAGAACTGGAAAGGATTTGAGTGGGAAAATCTTCAGGCTGCAGGTGACCCTCCACTGAAGTCAGTTCAGTTTCTTACAGCTTGCAGAGGCACTCAGAGATGATTTTCTGGGTTGATGATGTGTGTTGATTAGCAGACGAATGTTGAAGATGCAGTCCCTGGCTGTTACATGAAATCAGGTCAAGGTTGTATCAGTAGTCTGTGCATTCCCAGTAACATGCTGCAACCCTGGGCAGCCCTGGCCCAGGCTGCTTAAGGGAGGTTGTGAAGTCTCCTTCTCTGGAGGGATTCCAAACCCACCTGCACATTGTGATCCTGGGCAAGCTGCTGTGCAATAGACGACCTAGGCAGTGTGCCCAGGTGGCCAAGAAGGCCAATGGCATCCTGGCCTGGCTCAGCAATTGTGTGGCCAGCAGGACCAGGAAAGTCCTTCTGAACCTGTACTCAGCACTGATTAGGCCACACCTTGAGTCCTGTGTCCAGTTCTGGACCCCTCAATTTAAGAAAGATGTTGAGGTGCTTAAACCTGTCCAGAGAAGGGCACCAAGGCTGGTGAGGGGTCTGGAGCACAGCCCTGTGAGGAGAGGCCGAGGAAGCTGGAGGTGTGTGGCCTGGACAAGAGGAGGCTTGGGCAGACCTCATTGCTCTCTACAATTGCCTGAAGGGAGGTTGTAGCCAGGTGGGGTTGGGCTCTTNCTGGGGAGGTGGTGGAGTCACCATTCCTGGAGGTGTTTAAAACAAGACTGGATGTGGCACTTGGTGCCATGGTTTACTTGATTAGATGTTGCTGGGCGTTAGTTTGGACTTGATGATCTTGAAGGCTTTTCCAACCTGGTTAATTCTGTGATTCTGCAACCTCCAGAGGTCCCTTCAATCCCCATCATACTGTGAATTTGGGATTCCTTTCCCCCGTGCTGATGGTGTGACAGGGGTGAAGCTGTTACTGCTTGGCTGGGCACAGTGTGGGCAAGGTGGGCTTCCCACACACCAGCCTCTTGTGTTCAAGCACTCTGGTATGGGCTAGGTTTTGACAGATCTCTTTAAGAGCACTGG
This sequence comes from Semnornis frantzii, assembly GCA_013399775.1. Lineage (NCBI taxonomy): Eukaryota > Metazoa > Chordata > Aves > Piciformes > Ramphastidae > Semnornis > Semnornis frantzii. The sequence continues at coordinate 10,993 of VWYK01124259.1, forward strand.
GTCTGGCTCTGGCATCCTCAGCACAGCAGAGACATGGACCTGTTGGAGTGGGGCCAGAGCAGGTCACAGCAATGCTGGGAGGGCTGGAAGGGCTCTGCTGTGAGGCTAGGCTGAGAGAGTTGGGTTTCTTCAGCCTGGAGAAGAGAAGGCTCCAGGAACAACTCCTAGTGGTCTCTCAGTGCTTAAAGAGGCTAGTCAGAAAGCTGGGGGCAGACTTTTGAGCAGGGCCTGTAGTGACAGCACAAAGGGTGATGGTTTGAACTGAAAGAGGGAGATTAAGACTGGAGAGAAGGAAGAAGTGTTTGACACTGAGGGTGGCGAGACCCTGGTCCAGGTTGCCCAGAGAGGTAGTAGATGCCCCATGCCTGGAACCATCCCAGGTCAGGTTGTTTGGGGCTCTCTGAGCACCCTGCTGTGACTGCAGATGTCCCTGCTGAGTGCAGGGAGGTTGGACTGGATGACCTTTAAAGGCCTCTTCCACCCTAAAACATTCTGTAATTCCATAGCATTGTATGAATAAAGGTCTGAAGAGCTTTCACAACCACAGTGAGTAACAATCATGGCCACAAACGTGGGTAAGTTTTTCATGTCGTTTACTGAAGGTGTTTGCTTTCTGCCAAGTGCAAAGGTACCTCCTTCTGAGAGGACTGCTGTGGGCAGGAGTGACCCTAACAGGACAGTTCTTTACAACTGCTTGAGATGGGGGCGAAGCTCCTTCAGGTCAGTCCTGCAGTCTGAATGTGCACCTTCTGGCTGGAGCTGTCCCTGGCTGTGCCAGTGGCTGGTGCAGTTCAGGTCACAGTGCCGATCTGCACAGAGGCGTGTGCTGGCTCTGGCCACCCACCCAGCTGCGATGGGCACTGCCGGTGGGGATGCCTGGCCACCCAGCCTGTCTTTCCATGTTCCAGAGCAAAGGGCCATGCTGTGGCGTGGTAGGGCCTGCACGGCTGCTCCCGAGGCAGGGGCAGGACCCGCAGTGCCCTGGCTGGGCCCCGTTGCCCCACTGCTGGTGCTCAGCCAGCCCTCAGTCGGTGGGGCACGGCGGGGGCCCCGCGGGCAGG
>VWYK01124259.1:12089-24275 GCA_013399775.1 Semnornis frantzii
GGCGATCAGGCGCTGGGGCCGCTGCTGGTACTCGAGCAGCACCTCGCGGGGGGCCCGGATCTGGTCCCCTTCCAGCCGGTCCAGGAGCGTCACACAGACCACAGCAGCTGCAGGACAGCCCAAGCGCTGCGTTACCTTGTGCCTGGCCAGTGCCCACTGCCAGTGCTGCCCATGGCAGGAGAGGAGACCCTGGTCCCACTGCTCTCCCCACGAGGTGAAGGGGCAGACCCCTGGGGGCTGATGCCATAGCACTGCTCTGCCGGCATGCCCTGTCCCATCTCTTTTAGTGAAGCAGGGGAGGGCACCTCCACTTCCATTCAGGACTTGGACTCACAGAATGCTTTTGCTTGGAAGAGATTTTGAAGGTCTTAAGTCCAACTAGTGACCCAGCACTGCCAGGACTCATTCTAAAGTCAGGAGAGGGATGAGGGAGGGTGTCACTTTTGTTTCACCCACCATGCTCTGGCCTTGGAAAAAACAAACCTGTATTTTACTGAGCCACAGCATTTCTTTCAGTGCTTTTCTAGTTCAAGCGATTAGGAATGTGGGCTCTGGCCTCTAGGTTTCCCGAACCTCACACCAAACCGAATGGTCAGGTCAAGCTGAGCTGGGGATGGCAGGAAGGATGCAGAGGTGGCCATGGGGGGGACTCACCTCGCAGGCCACACAGCCCACACAGGGCAGCGAATGCTGTGGACTCCATCTCAATGTTTCTCACACCAGCCTCGTAAGCTCTTCTTAAGTACTGCAGCTTTTTTTCACTGGAAAAAGAGCACAGTGCTCCGTCTAATCTCCCCTGACCTTGAAAGGAAGCAGAGAAGTGTCACTGCTGGCCTGCCCAGGTTCGCAGGCACCCTCAGTGGGGATTGCTTCACGTGGCAAGTCCAGCAGTGCCCACGCTGTGACTGAAGCCAGCTAAGTTTTCCTTGGAATTGTTGCTGAACTCGTTAAGCTCAGTGTTTAAAGGCAGTGCTGTCTGTGCACAGAGGACATCACATGGGTGTAAAGCTGGGAAGAGGGATGAGTGAGCCCCAGGCTGCTGAGTACAGGGGGCATACAGCACTCTGCAGAGCAGCTCTTCTACGGTTCATGCTGTGCATTATGACTGCTGTGAAGGGTCTGCCAGGTTAAGTCCAAACCATGCCAGATTGCTGTGGAAGAGGCATGGCAAACAGCATAGAATGTGTAAATTGGGGAGAGGAAAACACCTTAATGTAGGTTTAGTTTTTCTCAAGGGACTGCTGTGGATGGCAGGCAGCTGCAGTTACCCACTTGGGTGTGCTGGCTGGGCAGCAGGGTCCCAGGGCATTGGTGCTCCCTCTTAGTCTCACCACCACCCAGGGCAGGACCTGATGCCATGCTTAGTGCACCCAAAAGCTGGCACCCATCCTGACCCTCTCCTCTAACTCCACTGGTGACTTTGTCCTGCAGCCAGAGGGGCTGAGCAGAGGCCATGCCTGCTGCAGCAGCTCCTCTTGCAGTGTGTGAAGTCCTCGGTAGAAGCCAAATGGCTCTGCAGCCACACTGATCTGGGCAGAGTGCTTCCCTTCAGTGCTACTCCTGCTGCTCATCCGCTCCAGTGGCTTTTGTTTAAATAAAACATGGCTGGGAGCAACACGCAGATGGGCGTCTCTGTGAGCAGATCCAGAGGGTTAGAGATAGTCCTCAGATTATTAATTCATTCATTACATTTCATGCGGGTACAGAGGAGGGCAATGAAACTGAGGAAGGGCCTAGAGAATAAATCTTACGAGGAGCAATTGAAGGAGCTGGGGATGGTTAGTGTGAAACAGAGGAGGCTGAGGGGAGACCTCATTGCTGTCTACAGCTACCTGAAAGGGCCTTGTGGAGGGATTGGTGCTGGTCTCTTCTCACAGGTAATTAGTGATAGAACAAGATAGAACAGCCTTGAGCTGTGACTGGGTAGGTTTAGACTGGACAGTAGGAAGGACTTTTTCCCAGCAAGAGTGGTCAGGCACTGGAATGGGCTGCCCAGAGAGGTGGTGGAGTCACCAACCCTGGATGTGTTTAAAAGTCATTTGGCCGCGGTGCTTGTGGTTCATCTTAAAGGGGCCTACAAGAAAGCTGGGGAGGGGCTTTTGGGGATGTCAGGTAGTGATAGGACTAAGGGGAATGGAACAAAGCTAGAAATGGGTAAATTAAGACTGGATATTAGGAAGAAGTTCTTCACCATGAGGGTGGTGAGACATTGGAATGGGTTGCCCAGGGAAGTGGTCGAGGCCTCATCCCTGGAGGTCTTTAAGGCTGGGATGGATGAGGCTCTAGACAGCCTGAGCTAGCATGAGGTGTCCCTGCCCATGGCAGGGGGGTTGGAACTAGATGATCCTTGTCCCTTCCAACCCGACTGATTCTGTGATTCTTGGGGACATAGTTTAGGGTGCACCCTGTAGAGTAGGGATATGGGTTGCACTTGTTGATCCCAAGGGTCTTTTCCAACCTGACTGTTTCTGTGATACTATGATCTACTCTGCAACCAGCCTCTCATTCTGCAAAGGTTAGGTTCCAGAGTAACCAGAGGCTGTTGACCTGAGTGCTGTGAGCTTCCTGAAGTTCTTCTAGAGGTTGGTAGTTCTGGAGTTACAATCTGCTTGTGCAACCAACTTGGTGTAATCTATGGGCAAGGGGCTGCTTTCTCTGCCAGGGCGCAGCTACTGGCCTCATGCTGTAAGGATCTGTGCCCACACATGGCTCCTATATAACAGCCAGACTGTGGAGCAGCAGAGGTCCCCTGGACACTTGCATTGATCCCAAGGAGCAGCTGCTGCTGGGTAGATCTTCACTCATGATCCACCCTCAGCTACAGCACTGCTGGTGATGTTGCAAAGTGTAATCGTCAGATGCATAAGAGCGCACTTAGCAGAGAAGGTCTTGGCCCAGCAAAGTGCCAAAGTTGGTATTGTGTGTTCCAAAGGTGTACCCTGCTCTGACACCTGAGCAAACTCTGACCTAGCAGCTAGATCTGCTCCTGCAGCCCTGCCTAGGCTTTGGTAGTGTGGGAAGTGCTGCCTGCAAATTGTTGTAAATTCTCAGCACTGCGTTTGGGGGAGAAAAGACTCTCAGAGATGGTTTTACCTTCATAGAAGTCATAGGTGCACATGGTGTGGCCCATGAGAGTGGGGAAGTCAGCGATCTGCTTGCTGCAGGCGAGGAGTTCTTCTGCGAGGTCCTTGTCCAGCTCTGTGCTCCGCACCACCACATCATCCAGCACCACCTGCTCAAACTGCGGCCTGAAGAAGGAGTCCACTGCCACATCTGTGATCACGACAGACCCGGCCTCAACCCCTGCAGAGAGGAAGGCTGAGGTTAAGATAGAGCTCGTGACACTCGTGACCTGCTGCAGAACAGCAGCATGACAGGAAAGCCTCTCCAGGGCTTTGTGTGACAGAAGGGGTCACTCATTTCAGCTCAGCAGATGCCGAAGGATGGCTGAAATTCAGGCAGCAGTATAGAGGCAGGAGCAAAACGGTAGGTATCAGCACCAGCTGAGTGGCTGTGAGAATGTGCAGAGCCACAGAGGGTTAAATCCTTCTGGTTCGTAGAGATTGTGCCCCACCACGGGCATTAGCAGCTCCACTCCCCTGGGCAGGGTCCCACCAGTGCAGCAGGGAGGGTCTCAAAGCATGAAAGTCCCTTCCAGCCAAATGTCTGCTGTTCAAAGAGCACTGCCCAGTTGTGAAGTTAAAAATGTGCTCTTGGCTAACCCAGGTGCTAGAAGCTTGCTGGGTTTGAACACAGCCCAAAATCTCCCCATTTGATGCTTGGAGAGCTGACAAACACTAAAGCTCATCATTGTGTGACAAATGGCTGAAAATTTTCTTGGCCTTTGATCCTTTATTTTGCTCTGGGGAAAGACCATGGGCAGCTTACCTAAGCCTCCAGAAGTACCCATGCGTATGATAGTGACATCTCGGCACCTGGCGTGGTGCAGCAGTTTGATGAGCTCGTGAAGCATGATGGAGATGGAAGGGATGCCCATGCCGTGCTGTCAGGAGGAAAGGACATGTCATTCCCTGTGGGCTTTTTCCCCTTGGATCCTGTCAGGTTGATTCCTTCAGAGTTTCTGTTCACAGGATCACACAGGGTGTTAGGGGTTGGAAAGGACCTCCATAGATCATCGAGTCCAATCTCCCTGCCAGAGCAGGACCATAAAGCCTAGCACAGGTCACACAGGGATGCATCCAGACAGGGCCTGAAAGTCTCCAGAGAAGAAGACTGTTGGTTTGATTTTGTCAGAGGGACCGAGTCTGAGCTCTTGGTGTGTGAGTGACTGTCTCCTGTGAATCAAGTTCAGAGCTAATCCTGTGCCTGGCAGAGGGACTGAGCCTTGGGGCATGAGTGCTCACCAGCACCGCCTGCATTTGCTTGTTCCTTTGTGCAGGGCCAAAAATCCTGCTCTTAAAGAGCAATTAACAATGAAACAAGGTTTTTACTGCAGAGCTTCTGTCAATGTAGTGCTTCCAGACATGTTTCATAGCTGAGGAATGGTGGGAAGTGGTCTTTGCCTCTCCAATTGCCAGGCTGCTGAGCTGGGCACTGTACCTGTGTGTTCATTTTTAATGCTGTGCTTTTAATCTCAAGTGTGTTAGGGCGTTGAGAAATAGCACTGGGCAGGAGCAGGTTTTCCGTGGCTGAAAGGTGGTGCTGGTGGCAAGGCTGAAAACTGAAGAGTCAAAAATCTGCAGGTGCAGGAGGGACACGCCATGCCAGGTCATAGAATCATGGAACGGTCTGAGTTGGAATGGGCCTCAAAAGGTCATCTAGTCCAAACGCACACATCCCCAGTCAGCAAGGGCATCCTCAACTACATCAGATTGCCCAGAGCCCTGTCAAGCCTCACCCTGAATATTTCCAGGGACGACGCCTCAACCTGATGAAGTGTTCCACCACCCTCATGGTGCAGAACCTGTTCCTAACATCCAACCTAAATCTGCTCTTCTGTAGTTTGAAGCCATTGCCCCTCGTCCTGTCATTGCAGCCCTTTGTAACCAGTCCCTCTGTGCCACGCACTGTCCCTGTGCCAGGGAAGATAGGGCCCCCTTCCAGCCTGCTGTGGGGCAGGGGCTGCTGTGGGGGTCTGTGTGTCGTGTGGTACTCACGCTGATGGAGAGCACAGGCCCGGTGCGGTACATGGCGTAGCGGTCTGTGCCCGCGCAGATGTCTACCAGCTCCTGCCCATCGCCTGCCAGCCCCAGCTCCTTCTGCATGAGCTGGGCAAATGCCCTCATCCTGTCTGGGCTGCCGCCCACGCAGACAAACTGGGTGGAAACAACATGAACGTGTTGGTACTTCTGACACGGAATCACTGCACTTGGAAAAGACTTTGATGATCATTGAGTCCAACCACTGTCTAACTCTGCCAGGGCCACTGCTACCCCAGACCCTTGAGCTCCATAAGACTCTAGGCAGCTTTCAAACACCTCCAGGGATGAGGATGCAGCCGCTTCCCTGGACAGCCTGTTCCAGTCTTTGAGAACCCTTTTGCTATAAAAGTTTCTCCCTCGGTGTCCTCTGGTGGAACTTTCCAAAGGTCATAAACTCTCCTTTTGTTGCTGAGCTCCAAACAAAGCTCTCCATTCAGCCAGGCCACTTCCTCCCCCCTGGCCTGTCTTTTGGCCCATGGAGATAGCCTGTCTTTGCACTTTTCAGATTTCCTTCTTGAAGAGTGCCCAGCCTTCCTGGACTCCTTTGTCCTTCAGGATGGCCTTCCAAAGGACCCTGCCAGTATCCTGAACAGACCAAAGGCTTCTCTTCAGGAACGCGAAAGACACCAAGAGTCAGGCTTCATGCGGCAGTGGCCAGAGCAAAGCGGGACGCAGCTTCTTCACAGCCACTCTAGGGACGTGGGAGCAACTGAGGGTCTCCAAACCGGGAGTTAATACTAAACCCAAGCTGTTGCTTCTTGAGGGTTGTGACTAGACCAAGTCCAGAGAGCTGCACAGCGGCATGCGCCTGGGTACCAGTCCCAGGTCAAGAAAACCTAAAAATAAGTCAGCATCTTTAAGCTGCTAGGATCCCTACTGACAGCAAAGCAAACCCAGATGTTAGAGGATCTCACCCTCTAATTTATTCTCTCAGCAGCACTGCCTGCAATTAGTGAGTACTGCTGGTGACACAGAGGCCATAAAGTCAGGCAGGAAAAACGACAGATTTTACATATCAAAGGAAAGTGCTCCCTGAAGGCAGGAGCGGGACCAGCGTAGGGCTGCAAGGGCCGTGCTGCTGATCCAGTTGCCAGGCACATAGGGGAGCATGATGGCAGAGCCATGCCAGGCTGTGCGGGGCTGCATGGGCCCTGGGGCCCCATGGCTCTTCCCCCACAGCCCTGGGGAAGTGCTGTGTTCTGAAATGGAGGAGGATGGATACAGCAGTGACAGACTGAGTTTGACAGCAAGCCTCAGCCAAAAATACATCCTCCTTCCCTTGTCTTCAGTCTAAGGGGATCAGATGCTTTGGACAAATGCTTCTTCCATCTGTCCTCCAAAATGGGGCTGATATCAAATCAGGTGTTAGAGAACTGCACATTTTGAAAGGGATCATTTTCTATTGCGATTTCTGCCCAGAACAAGGAAGGGTGAATGATCTCCTTGCTGGGGCTGCCCCAGGTCACTGTGTCCCCTTGCTGGGCAGCCAGACCCTGTTTCCAGTGGGATCACCCACAGCAGTGGGACTCAGATGTGGGACCTAGCAGAACACCATGGAATGAGAGACCAGAGAGGCCTGGGGGGCTGGGAGCTGCTGCCCCGCTCTGGCACCTGCTCTTTACCTTGATGTCCCCAAACATCGCTGGCAGGTTGTGTGTCTTCGTTCCCAAGGCCAGGTGGTAGAGAACATCCTCCTCCATCAAGTCCAAGTGCGGGTTTTTAACATGGACGAGCCCCCTGCTGCAGGGGCACAGGGTGAGATGGGTCAGGAGCAATGCCCACAGGAGTGGGGACAGGACAGGACAGGGTGTGGTGTGGACTGAGAACCCAGCAAGGGACGTGCTGGTGTCAGGGAACGGGCAGAATGGTGACAGAGATGAGCAGGCACTGCAGGGCATCCGGGGTGGCTGTCCTGCTGTCACACACTGCCCTCCTTGTGTCCATCACCACTGGTAACCTTTCCAGCACCTCTTCTATCATGTCTGTGCGTTTGGCAAAAGCCACTCCTCAGCGCTCATCCTGAGGTTTGTCCATGGCAACCTTTGCTGGCTCCTTCGTAGAGCTCTGCCAGAAATGCCCTGCGGGTGACGCTGCCTCGCGCGTGACAGCTCTCAGCAAACCAGGGCTGGATATTTATATTGCCCCGGAGAGCTGCTTGCCAGCACAAGTGCAAATTAAATTCAGATCCTGCAGACAGCAGGAGCCCAGTTTGCCTTCCTGTTCCACCTGCTTTAAGAGGCGGAAAACAGCTAAGCAACAATAGCGGTCAGTTGTATAAGTAAGGCTGAAATAAACCCAGGGAAGGTTTTTCTTGCCTCGTTAAAATAAGCCTCAGCCCTCCCCTGGCACTCACCCCGAGTAGCCTGTTGTTTCGGTCATAGCGGTTCTACCAGAGTCAGCTGGAGGCCACCCTCTGCAGACAAGGTCAGGAGGACACTCACTGTTGCTTCAGCTGCTGCTTTGCGGCTCAGAAGAGGTCTGAGGGGCTCCGCAGGCGGTTAAATACCTTCTGGTGCTGCACAGCTTCCAAGACCAGCAGTGGCCTGTCCCTCTTGGCCCCATCAGCTGCCGGGGTTGCTCCTGGCCAGGGGGAGGTTGGCCCCAGATTGGCTGTTTTTGCAGGTGTGTCACACTGGCTTGCTCTTCGTGGCTGGTGATGACTGGGGTGGTGACCTGCTGGCCCTCCAGCCAGCGGGACAAGTGCCGTGGCATGAGGCTGGCACACGTGCACCCCCAGGTGCTGGCCAGACTGCCTCCGGGGGGCATGCCTTTGTGCCCAGGGCTTGGCTGCCTCTTGCTCCTCCCCTGGACACCATCACCGTGATGCTGCCATCCAGGGCATCGGTGCTGGGCCCTGTTTTTCTCTGTCACGTTTGGTGCCACTGTCCCCACCCCAGGATCACTCCTCAGACCCTTTCTAAGAGCACAAAGAGTTTTGTAGGTGTCCGATGACAGCTGCAGCTGTCAGCAGCACCCAGTGACTGTCCTGGTCCCGGGTGATGACCATGCTTCATGGGGCAACACACCACTGCCTGGTGTTCCTCAGGAGCATGCCCTGGGCACACCCTGGGAGAATGAATGAGGTCTAGGAAGCAGGCTGGGAAGCCAGGGAAGCCACCACAGTGAAGGGTATCATAGAGCCAGAGCTGGCCCAGCCAGGCCAGGTCCCTGCTCTTCCTGTTGTGTGGCTGAAGGACACAAACAAGGCTGCAGGAGCTCCGTCTCTGCCTTAGCACTTCCCAGGTTTGCCTCTCAAACTACTGTTGGGAAAGATGTGCAAGCAGCCTGCACCTCAGGAGCAGTAGGGGGCTGGAGATGCTGATCCTGCTGCCTGTCCTGGCATGACGTGGCCCTGGGAGATACTTGAGGCAGGGGATGGAGAGGCAGAATCTGGGACTTGCTATTGGCCCCTGGCAGTGCTAGATGAAAGCTGCAGTTAATTAGATAAGTGCTGGGTAATTAATGACCATGCTGAGCTGACCTAGTAAACACATCTGATTTCAGAGCAGGTTTTGTCATCCCAGGCCTTTGATGTGCTGCTTCTCGGGTCACATCTCTGTGATTTATGTGATCAGCAATGGCAGGACCTGGCTGTTGGGGCAGAGCCTTGTCCTGGCAGAGCACCAGAGCCTGCAGCAGCCATTCCTGCCCATAGCCCCTTGGCAGCTCCATCACTGGAGGCTTTCTCGTGTCCTCAGCTTTGTCATCAGGCTGTGGGAACATGGTGGGGCCTGGCTGGACCTGGGCTTCACAGAGCGAACCGCTGGGATCTGGGCTGGAGCCACTTTGTTGCTGACATTACTGTGCTTCTGAGGAACATGGCTCTGGGAGCTTTGCTACCTGAAGTGCACCAGACTGCACCAGGAGGTACCCAGGAGTTTCCTTGGGGCTGTAAGCATCCTCCTCCTGCAGCCTGGCACCACCCCAGGTACTCAGCACCACTGATGGAGTTTTTCAGGGTGAAACTCCATGTATCAGGCACATTAATGCAGTGACTGTCACACAGATCTCGACAGTTTGGCCCAATTAGCATTAGGTGGTGTATGGAGCACCAGAGAAGGCTTTGCTGCTGGCACATGGCAGTGGTAAACATGCTGGGGAGGTGAAATCACAGTTTAAGTCTCAGGGTTTGACAGGTTCCCTGGGCACTGCTGGTTTGGTGCAGGGAAACAAAGTTCCCCTATCCTGTTAGCAGGGGATGCCTCCAGTATCACTTCCTGAGGGCAATGTCATCCCCACCAAGGAGGGCTGGAGCTGGGGGAATCACTGATATCTGCCCCTCCTTGTGTGCCCTGAGCTATGCCTGCCATGTGCCCACCACTTGCATGAGAAGTAGAAGCCAAGGCCCTTGTGAAGAGGTGTTTTTGGCACACAGAGCCTGTGTTACTGCTGTGGATGCATGAAGGGGCCTGGGTGAGCAGGCGCAGAAATCACCTGATGCAAAGGAAGCACAGCTGGGAGGGAAGGAACAGAGCAAGTCCTTGCCCTGCTCCATCATCTTCCAGTAGCTCCAGTGCTGGTTTGCAATGCACAGCCCCGAGTGGGGCAAGGAGGAGGAGGGACTTTGGTGCTGCTCCAGCATAGCAGCTCTGCGGTGGACTGAGCTTTCTCTGAATGCTCCATGACTTGCAGGGCAGGGGCTTCACTGGGGAACCAGTGTTCAGTGGGGGTGGAGAGAGAGGCAGGATTTGGCAGGATGGGTGGATGGACAGACAGATGGGCAGCCAGCTGTTGTCATGGAAGGGACTTTGTGGCAAGGTAGGACTGCATGTGGCCCCAAGCCAGCATGCTCTCTGGGGGGCTGCCCCAGGCCTTCCCTGTCTCCCCTTCTCCACCTTTTGTGCCAGAGTATTTTTGGTCATGCCTGGCAAAGTCTGCACCTGCAGGGTTGTAAATTGTGTCACAATGAAAGAATTTCCTGGAGCACATGGACAGCTCCTTAGCTTAAATATTTACTTCTGAGCTGAAAATATTATTCCTGCACACCCAGCTGCCCTTCGTGCTGTCCTTGCCTGGTGGTCAGTGAAAACCCATCCCCGACCCACCACAGCCCCTAAGTGTGCTCAGCAGGCACCTCCCTGCGCCCCGCATGTGGCAAAGGGGCAGCATTTTTGGAGCCAGAAGAGACAGGGACCTGGAGCAGTGGCTCTGCCTGGGAAGGTGGGCTGAGAAATCATGAGTAAGCAATGTTCCTGGTGGTGTTTGTCAAAGTAAAAGGAACAAGTGTGTTCTTTTTAGGCAAACATGATTGCATCAAGGGTTGCAATCCCTTGAGTTGTGCTTTTGGCTTCTCAGAACTGATGTTGAGGGGAAGGGACAGTGGCAGCACAGGTACAAAAGCTCCCTCATGCTCGGTCGTGAGGCTGCAGGAACTGAACGGAATGGAATGGAACGGAATGGAAAACACCGAGGGGGTCCTATACTGATGTCTAGTCCAGCTGCCTGGCTGGTTTCCTCTGGGAGGCAGGCGGGGACGTGCGGATGGCGAGGGGCAGAGCCCATTGCCCCGAGCCGGTGTTTGTCGGTGAGTGAGTCAGAGCTCAGCCCCGGCTCCCCGCGGCAGAGCTGTTAGCATATGTGCAGGAGGATGACAAATAAAGCCCGGTGGAGTGTGCGGCAGGAGAACATATGGCGATCTAGACAGGCTCTCGGTGAGAGAAGAGCTCAGGGGAGCCAGCGCTCCTGCACCCATCCGACACCTCCAGGCATGGTAAAAGCTATTTTGGGACAGACAGCAGCATGGCAGCCTGAGCATGGCAGATAACATTTCCCCCGCTGCGTCCTGCCCGAGCTGCTGCCATGCCTGCTCCCCACAAGCCCGAGCAGCTCTCGCCAGCTCATCTCTGACGCGTCTCCCGCCGCACTCTGTCGCAAGGCTGTGCTCCCCGAGGCTGCTGCCCAACCAGCTATTCCAAGAGTTCGGAGAGGAGCCGTGCTACCCTGGAGCACGACGGCAGCTCCAGCAGCCCCGCGGGGCTCGGGCGGGGCACGGGGGGACAGATTCTGCTCGTCGCAGGAGCAGGCTCTGCCACCACCGTCAGGGCAACCCAGGGCTCACATGAGTGCATTAGTGTCAGCTTTTAAATTAGCAGCTCTGGCTTAGTATCAGAGAACTGATGAAAATTCCCAGCCCAGGAGATGTCTGATGTGTTTCTGTACTGATCACCTCCAGCAGCTGGCATCCAGGGGCAGGAGAAGTGCTGGGGAGTTTGTACCTGCCAGGAACAGGGCTGTGTGCCAGCGCTGTGCAGCCTTCCTCCCCCCTGCCCCTTTCCTGCTCTGGGGGTGCTCAGCAGCAAACGAGGTGGGTACAATGCCGAGTTCTACCGGTTCTGTGCTCTGGCTCTTGGTTTTGCTTTGTTTGTTATCGGTGTGATTCTGCCCCTGGCCTTGGGAGAAGTTCTGCAAGCCCTGAAGAAAGCAGGCACCAGGAATCCTCATCAGGACAGGAGTTGCCCTGAGGTGAAGCCCTGCCATAAACCCCAGGGATCTCAGGCAGGACTCAGCTGCCCATGTGTGCAGCTGCTCCAGGAGCTGCTGCTCGGCAGTGCCAGAGGGGCTGAGCTCTGATGCTTTGCTGCAGGAATGGTTCTGGGAGCTGTGGACAGGGCTCTCTGGTCTGCTGGAAGGATTTGCTTCGGCAGCAAACATTGGTTTTGGCATATTGCTTCTCCAAATGCAGAGCTCCTGTGCCTTCACGTGGGATGGGAATTCGAGTGAGAAGAGTGAGCAGCTGTTGCTGTTGCTGTCACGCTGGACCTTCTGTGCGGGGCTGGAGGGAGCTGCAGCACTTCTGCCCTGGGCACAGAACCTGCACTGGCACAGGCACCCTTGGGCTGATGCTGGAGGCTGCTGTGGATGACACTCCTGCACTACTGCTGGCACTATGGGATCAGAATCAGAAAATCATGGAATCCCAGACTGGTTTGGGTGGAAAGAGATCTTTAAATGGCATCTGGTCCAACCTCCCTGCAGTCAGCAGGGACAGCTCAACACGAGTTGGTTTGTTTGTTTTTTTTTCCCA
>VWYK01124259.1:30303-91965 GCA_013399775.1 Semnornis frantzii
TCACACAATCACAGAATCACAGAAACATCCAGGTTGGCAAAGCCCCTCAGCATCACCAAGTCCAACCTAGAACCCTACCCTACAAGATTCACCTTAAACCATATCCCTAAGCACCACATCCAAACAACCCTTAAACACATCCAGGGTGGGTGACTCCACCACCTCCCTGGGCAGCTCATTCCAGTCCCTGACCACTCTCTCCATGAAAAACTTTTTCCTAATGTCCAATATAAACCTCCCAGCTTCAGCTTGAGGCCATTCCCCCTTCTTCTGTCTCCAACTACCTGCAAGAAGAGATCAGCAGCAGCCTCTCCACAATGTCCCTTCAGGTAGCTGTAGACAGCAGTGAGGTCTCCCCTCAGCCTCCTCTTCCTCACACTAACCATCCCCAGCTCCCTCAGCCTCTCCTCATCAGATTTATTCTTTAGGCCCTTCCCCAGCTTCATTGCCCTCCTCTGGACTCGCTCCAGCACCTCCACATCTCTCTTGTATTGCAGTGCCCAAACCTGAACACAAGTTTGCCCGAAGCTGAACACAAGTCTCCTCCAAGAGAGCAGGACATAAGTCAGGCTGCAGCCTCATCTGTGCCAGTCACAGACCTGAAGAGATCTGGGCCCTCCCCAAGTGCTCTTTATCAGTGGTGTGCTTTATCACCAAGTGCAGCGGTGTCTCACCACACACAGCCCTCGGCGGCACTGGGCCGGCTGCCCTCTGATCCACGGCTGGGTTATTTCTGTCCCAGCCTACATGAACAGACATTCTCCCTCTTGCCCTCTCCAGCTGCTCAGAAGCATCACAGCCAGCAGACTGGTTCCATCTCCTGAGTCAGATGATGAATTGCACGTCTTCCCTTCACCAGCTACTTAATCAGCGGCCCCTGAGGTGCCTGGCATTAGGAGGATTGATTTATGGGAGCGATCTCCGTGCTGAGGCTGCCACCACTCAGCCTTTCCTTCGGAGGAGCTGCTAGGGACCTGTCTTGTGCTGCTCTGATCTCACGCCCTGTGCTTTGGAGGCATCTGAATCATGGTCTCTGCTTGGCAGATGTTGTAATAGGATGGGCCAAGCCCTTACCTCCTCTCGCTCCTGGGTCTAAATTGAGCAACTGCAGCCCACTTCTCTTCCCTGTTCTGCTCCTTGAACAGGAGAGCATTCGTCAAAAGCTGATCTGAAATACCCAGTGCAGTTTTCCAGCACAGAGCCTGGCCTCATCCTCTAAGCAGAAGGATAAATCTCCCAGAGTGGGTCTTTCAGAGGTGGTGCAGGCACCTTCGAGGGATTCCTCAACCCACAGTGAGGTGGCAAGTCCTGACAAAGACGTGTGGGAGAAGAGGATGCTGGTGGCCAAGATGGCTGCTAGACACCTGCTTTGCTGCTGCAGAGGCAAGAGTCCCCTTGATTCAACCCCAGGGCTTTGGAGCACAAAGAGACAGGTCTGGAGACTGCCTGGAAAATCTGGAGGGTTACAGATTTTTTAATATTTTTTTTTTTTTTTTCCCTGAATGGTCTGAGTGAGCCTTTGGGGTTTAACATTTCAAGCTCCTTGCTGTGACCAGAAGGATCAGAAGCCTCTCTCCTTATTCTTCACAGCTTCTGAGCTGTCCAGGACCTATGGCTCTGGAAGCTAACACTGCAATGAGGAAGGAGGAGCACCCCAGCCTAAGCACACAGCGCCAGCTGATCAGACCAGCAATGGAAGCTCAAAGGTCATCACAACCAAGTGTGAGAGGAGCAGGGAGAAGATGCACTCTGGTAACCTCTGATGCTGCTTTAGGCTCTTTCAAAAGCCAGGGACACTTGGTTAGACAGCTGTGGGACAGGCATTGTGGGGATTCACCCAGCTTCTGTGCTGCAGCAGCTCTGGGGATGCAGGAGCATCCTGCTGGGTAGCCTGGCACTGAGGGCTCATGGAGGGGCAAGAAGGAGGTGTCCATCTCCCAGCTCCAAGTGTGCAGACTGGGCAGTGCGCTCGCTCCCCCTCTCTCCCTCTCTTCCTCACTCTCTCTGTCTCTGTCTCTCTCTCTCTCTCTCTCTGTCTCTCTCTCTCCTCTCTGGGTGTTCTTTGTAGGCCCTCATCACATGGACTCATTTCATGGAATCATGGAATGGTTTTGTTTGGAAAAGATCTTTAAGATCATCAAGTCCTACCATTAACCCAGCACTGCCAGGTCACCACCAAACCATGGCCCTCAGCACCACATCCACACAGCTTTGAAACCCCTCCAGGGATGAGATGGGAACTCCACCACTGCTCTGGGCAGCTGAGGCCAGGGCTTGACAACCCTTTTGGGAAAGAAATTGTTCCCCATGTCCAACCTAAACCTGCTCTGGGGCAACTTGGGGCCATTTTCTCTTGTCCTATCACTTGTTCCTTATAGGAAGAGACCAACACCCACCTGGTTCCAACCTCCTTTCAAGGAATTGTACAGAACCTTAAGGTCTCCCTTCAGCCTCATCTACTCCAGGCTGAACACCCTCAGGTCCTTCAGCTGCCCCTCACAAAACCTGTGCTCCAGGCCCTTCACCAGCTTTGTTGCTCTTCTCCGGACCTGCTCCAGACCCTCAACATACTTCTCAGAGGAAGCGCCCCAAGACTGAACCCAGGATTTGAGGTGCAGCCTCACCAGTGCCCAGTACAGGGGCATGATCACTTCCTTGGTCCTGCTGGCCACACTACTGCTGATCCAGGCCATGATGCTGGTGGTCTTCTTGGCTAGCTGGACACATGCTGGCTCATCTTCAGCCAGTCATTCCCAGCAGCTCCCAGTCACCCCCAGCAGCTCCCAGTCACCTAGCCAGGGTGATGTCCATTTGCTGGCATGGGCCCGAAGTGAGTGCAGAGAAGGGTTTGGGAGCCTTCAGCTGGGCTTGGCAAGGGGGTTCTAACAGTGTGTGCTGAAAGCCCTGGAACTGAAGTATTTTGGTGCTATAAATGTTAGCAACGAGAGCTCTTGTTACATGTAAATGCCAGAAGACAGCAGCAGAGGCCAAAAAAAGCACCCTTCCCAGGCCAGTGCCAGCAGAAAGGGCTGCTGTGTCCATGGTGCTCTCGGGGCACACGAGAAGCACTGGGGGCACCCACAGGAGGCCGGAGTGGGCAGGGGGGATGGCACAGCCATGGTGCCTTGGGCAGGAATAGGCTTGTGCCTCTGCCAAACCCCAGCCAGTGTGGCACAGAGCAGAGAGGTGCCAGGGCTGCAGGGGAGGGCTCTCTTGTTCAGGCTGTTTGAAACAGTGAAGAGCTCACAGAATTAATCAGGCTGGAAAAGACCTTTGAGATCCCAGGGAGGTGGTGGAAGCCCCATCCCTGAGGGTGTTTAAGGCCAGGGTGGATGAGGCTCTAGGCAGCCTTATCTAGTGTGAGGTGTCCCTGCCCATGGCAGGGAGGTTGGAACTAGATGATCCTTGTGGTCCCTTCCAACTCTGACTGATTCTATGATTCTATCATCAAGTCCAACCTATCACCCAACACCATCTAATCAACTAATCCATGGCACCAAGTACCTCATCCAGCCTCTTTTTAAGCACCTCCAGGGACGGTGACTCCACCATCTCCCCAGGCAGCCCATTCCAATGCCAATCACTCTTACTGGGAAGAACTTCTTCCTAAGGTCCAGCTCAAACCTGCCCTGGCACAGCTTGAGGCTCTGTCCCCTCATTCTGTCACTGGGTGCCTGGGAGAAGAGCCCAACCCCACCTGGCTACAACCTCCCTTCAGGTAATTGTAGAGAGCAATGAGGTCTGCCCAAGCCTCCTCTTCTCCAGGCTGCACACCCCCAGCTCCCTCAGCCTCTCCTCACAGGGCCGTGCTCCAGCCCCCTCACCAGCCTTGGTGCTCTTCTCTGGGCACGTTGGAGCTCAGCAGCCTTTCTGCCTGCACGGGGCCGTGTGCCCCCTGACTGAGAGCTGGCAGGTGAGGTCTGCACTCAGCTGGGGAGCAGCTCTGGTGGTCTGTTTCTTGACACAACTTCCATACATCGTCTGCCCCTAAAGAGCACCCAGAGCAGGAGGAGGCTGCACAGCTGGGTGAGGCCAAGCCTCGCAGCCAGAGAACTTGCAGGCTTCTGGGTAGGGGTGCTGGTGGAAGCCAAATGTTCATTGATTTGTATAGAATGGTTTTGGTTGGAAGGGACCTTTAAGATCATCAAGATCCAACTCCTTTGCTGTGGACAGGGACACCTCTCACTGGACCAGGTTGCTCAAGGCCCCATCCAACTTGGCCTTGAACATCTTTATGAGGGAGCATCCACAACATCCCTGGACAACCTGTTCCAGTGTCTCACTAGCCTCACTGGAAAGAATTTCTTCCTCATATCAAATCTAAATCACCCTCCTGAAGCTTCAATCCATCGCCTCTCATCATATCACTACAAGCTCCTGTCAAAAGTCCCTCCCAAGCTTTTATGTAGTCCCCCTTCAGGTACTGGAACCACTACTTTGCACGTGAGGAGAGCTTGGAAAGCAGAGAGGACTAATTACAAGCACTGTATTTTTATTTTTTTTTAAATGTAATGAAAATTAGCTATGCTGCTAATGCTCAGATGCAAGAACATGGTTGGCTTAATGTAATGACGCCGTGTAATTTGTGTAAAACCCAATTAGTAGCAATTACAGGTTACTGTTAACGACATGGAGTTGGGCTCTCCTCGCTGTGCTTGAGCTGCACAGCCCTGGCTCCCCAATGCCACCGAGATCCCTGGGATGTACACATAAAGGGGTGTGTGCAGGGGCTTGGAGAAGGAGGGGACAGCACACATGTCCCCCTCCTGTCCTCGTACTAATGGCATCTCCGAGGAGCTAATGGCAGCTGTGCACAGGCAATGGAGCTGCCAGGACAGGCCTGGCTGGCTGGCTGCGGCTCCTTTGTGACTCAGGACTGACTCACCGACGCCTGATGAAATGCCTGTGCTCACTCACACCACAGCTAAGGATGAAAACAGGCTCAGGAACTGCAAACCCAAGCCCTCCTGGGGTCTGCTCAGCAGCTGTACCCAGAGCAATGCGGTGCAGGGTGCCTGGGAAGGGGCAGTGGGGAAACAAACCATCACTATGTTACAACTGAGAGATTTGCTTATTTGCATATATATATATGTATATATATGAGTGTGTGTGTTTAGACATTTCCCCAAGGCAAGAGAAAATAATCACCTGGATTATTTTTTCTGTACCACAGCTCACCTCCAACACATTAGCCAAGTCTTTATGTACTGATTTTAATTATGCCAAAAGAGCCTTAGCCATGCTCCAAGTAATTACTGGTAAGGCTTTTTCATCTGCAACCTCATTTCATGTGCTTTAACAAAAATACCTTTTACTGTGTATTTTAGAAGGAATAATAGTGTTGGTTTGTGGTTGTTTTGGTTTGTTTTTTTGCTGAACAGGCCTCATTGCTCAGCTCCATACTGTCCCTGAGCCGTCCCACTACACTGCTGCCGGGAGCGCTGCCCATCCAGGCTGCCTGAACCTAGGCAGGGCCCTCCAGCCTTGCAGATGAGCTCAGGAGGCTTCATTGTTCAGTGGGGATATGTGGAGCTGTGTCAGCACAGGAAAAGTCCCCCAAACTTTCCTGAAGTAGATAAGACATTCCTCAAGAACACCCAGCAATCTGGCTAGCTGCTGTGTGTGCCAGGTTGGGGCTGACCTCCTGAGAATGACAACTCTCCCCTTCCGTTGGAAAGACACAAGAGTCCAGAGACGTTTTTGCTGAAGGAGGTGACTGGTCTGGGGTCCAGCAACTACTTAGATCTTCCAAAAATGTCCTCTGTGTCATCTTTAAACTGTGTGAACGTTGCAAAGTGGTCTGGCTTGACATTTCAGCTGCTCCAGAGAGAGGCAGAATGGAAGAAGGACAAAAGGGGTTTCAGGTTCCCATAGCAACAGTTCCCAAACAAGCCTGTTTTTTGCTGTGCTCACTGTCTTGCTGGGAGAGCTTTCTGCCTGAAGGATGGCAGGGTGAACCTGCTCTGCAGTGAAAGGTGTGCTCTGCCTGCCACTGTCCTCTGGGGCCCACATACTCCTGAAGAGCCCAAGAGTGGCATTCACCATGATGGGTTTATTTGAATAATGGTTTGTTGTGATGCTGTGCCTGGCAGTTCAAGGATGCAGCACTCCTTTCCCGTGGACACATTGTGCTCACACCTGGATTCATGCAAGCATTACCCAGGAGAGGTTGCAAGCTGCACACTGGCATGGAAGGAGCAGCTCCCAGAGGTGTGAACTGGAAGAGTCCACGTTGAGCTGTGCCCCGCTCCATGTATCTCTGCAGAGTCTCTGTGTATGAATCACCCATTAAATCCATAACACCTTTCCCTGGGGGGCTGTGGCACATTGGAAGTTTTACTGGGTTTTACAGTCCTCACTGTGCCACCATAGCAACTGAGGCACTCAGAGAGCCCAGTGAATCCCCACAGATCGCCAGTTAGTGGCAGAATCAGCCACCTGAGGTGTCACTGCCAGCCATGAAACAGAACACCCTGTCACCACGTTCACCTTAGGCTTCAGCCCTGGTTTTCTCAACAGATAATGCCATGAAAGACAAAACCCTACTGACAGCTGGAATGTCCTACCAGTGCTTACAATAGAAAAGAGAACTGAAAAAGCCCTGCACTTTCTGGAGAGCAGATTTCCTCGTGAGTATGCTTATGATGATGAATAAGAAGTGGTATTCAAAATGACAGAAAACCAGTCACGTTTGCAGATGATGCTGAGATTACTTCACTAACAAGATCAGCTGTAGGTGATCTTGTACCATAAGGCTGTGGGCAGGAGATGCTGAGTCCCAACTCCAGTTTCTAGCACTGGTTCCCTCTGTAACTTTGGTGGAGCTCTCAGCAACACCCGTCCCTGAGCCAGCTGTGTGTGGGTTATATCCCAAACACCGGTGTCCAGAACTCTTCTTCTTCCACCAAAAAACTTCTTTCCACAGCATTTCCAAGCCATGCAGCTTCTGTCACCTGGAAATCTTGCAACTTGCCATCAGCTAGAAATGACTTTTAACCCAGCAAGGTCATCCTTTGTAATGGGGGATAACCTCCACGTGGGCTGCCGCTCTCACCAGTGCTTCTGGCTGGGAGAAGCAGCTGGGGTTTCAGAAGTGCTGGCTGTCAGCACCACCTGTGCAGCCTCAAGGGAAGCTTGGCATTTCTGGAAGTTTAGCTGTTTACTTAGAGTCTGCAAAGTCCTATTTAGGGACCCAACCTTTAATCTTCTCTTTCAGCAAACGGTCCTTGTTAGAGCTGTATTTTCTCCTGAGGAACACCTACACATGAGCTATCGAATGTCACATTCCGTTATTTGGCAGTATGCTCTGGAAAATTACTGCCCTTGTACTGTTGATCCAAATGTAGGCCTATCTGTGTTTTTGAGGGAATTAGTACTCTTTTCTCTGTTAAAAACATTCCTATTACTCATAATGAGTCAAAGCCTGGCCCCATCGGGAGAATGGTGTGCAACCAGGCTGCAGGCATGCAGCAGCTTCTGCGGGAGCCCTTCCCAAAGCCTCCCTGCTCATGCCTTTTCCCAAGGGAACCAGCAGCTGCTTCCCACCACGACGGCTCCGCTGTGCTTGCTGCCCACACTGTCCCAGCCGGACTCAGCTGCGTCTCCATGCCCGTTTCTCTCCCCAGCCGAGGACAGATGTTCGTGTCACTGACTGGGAGGTGCCCGTGTCTGTGGAGAGAAAGCTCAGAGCTCATCCTCCGGCACACAGGTGGAATGGCGCAGGGACTTCACTCCTGTCCTCTGGCCTGCCATCGTTCCCAGCCGCAGGCAGAGCTCCAATCAGCCCCGAGCAGCTGTGGCAGTCACAGGAGAAGGGTTTGCCCTAGGCCTTGTACAGACCTCGGTGCCTGCCTCCCCTGGATGCCCCCGGGCTTGATGACCTTAAAAGTCTCTTTAGCCAAAGCGATGCTGGGGAGTAAACCAGCGCGACTGGCCTGGTGGCCGCTATGGGCTGCTAAAGCTGCCTCTGACAGCAGGGCTGTGTTTGGTGGGGCTGCCGGGGAAAGCAAGCCCGCGCCTGCTCAGCCCGGAGCGCAGGGCGATATTCCCGGGCGGGCGACAGCGGGCCGCGAGTCAGAGCGGCAGCCCCGCGCTGATGGCTGACTGCAGCGGGTTAGACGCCCGTGAAAGGCGCTTCCAGCCCACACCAGTTGTTGATTCCAGGATTCCATGACACTGAGGTGTGCCGGCAGGCGCAGAGCCACGCTGGACACACCAATATTCCGCGCTTCACACTCTGCCCCCGGCACATCTCAAAGCATCCTCCCGGCGCGGACCACGCCACACCGATAGAGGGCGCCACGCCGACCGGAAATAACGTTCGAGTCGGGAGTGACGCGTGTCGGCGGCCATTGGCGGGCGGGGCCGCCCCGCCCCTGCCCCTCCGCGGCAGGGAGAGTACCGGGCCTTGAGTGTAGCGGCTCTGCCGCCCCCACCGCCCATGGACAGCCCGCCGCCTCCCTAGCGACGTCTGCTGCCGCCGCCATGAGTAGGTGGGTGCAGCCGCTGGGGCGGGGGTCGCGGCGAGTTGCGCCGCGTCAGCCCAAGGCGGCTGTCGCGGAGCTGCGGGAGGAGCCCCTTCGGGTAGCCGGTGACCCGAGTGAGGAGTTGCCGCAGCGGGGCCGGAGAAGCAGGGTTAGCGTGGGGTCCGTCCGGGCCGGGGTCCGTCTGGCGGACGTGCCAGCAGGGCTGGGCGCTGCGGGTGGGCAGAGGGGCTGTGTCCGCCTCCTCCCTGCTTCAGGCCCAACCCGTGAACCGCTGGCCTGGCGGCCGCTCCCGCCGCGGTCCTTGACCGGGGGCGCAGCGCGGGGAGCGCCGTGAAATGCAGGAGGGAAAATTTCAGCGGCCCGTGGGAGGATTGGCCCCGCGACCCCGGAGCTGCTTCCAGGCAAGGATTTGTGCCGTGGAGCGGCGGTGCCGCGCTGCTCGCAGCTATGTCCTCGCCACGCACGGGGGCTGGCTCCGCTGCCGCAGAGACACAAAGGGCTCGGTCCCGGTGACTGTCGCAGAGTCCGCGTGTCGGGGCTCACAGCGCTGCCGTGTTCGCTGGCCGAGCCGCCTGCCGGGCCTGCCGAAAGGGGCACAGCCTGGAGGGTTCTTTCGCTCTTTTAACCACATCAGATGGGCCCAGGCAGAGGAGCAGAGCAGTGCCGCAGCGCAGGGGGCTCTGCCGCGGGACCGGGCTGGCGCTGCTGGTGTCAGTGTGCCGAAGGACTGTGGTTTGGTGGGCGAGGGAAAGGTAGAAGCCAGAGTCCTTCACGAATCTGCTGAAGGCCCTTCTTCCCCAGCCAGCTGTCATGGCGTGCCGCACAACCAGCCAGCAGCAGCCCGGCGCTGCTTGCTTACAGCCGGGCGGCTTGGAATTTCCGAAGGAAACAAAGCGGGTGGCAGGGCCCGAAATCCTGTCGGGACTTCTGCTGGCGATGGAGGCCAGGTCCTAGAAGAGGGCAGCCATTCTTTCAGCCTTCCCAGGCCTGTCTGTTGGCCGCCAGGCTGATAAAGCCACATGCTGGTCTGTGACATCTGGGGCGTGAGTGTAGTAGGGGAATCTGCCTGTGCAGTCTTTCCAACTGTGTTAGCCCATAAAAAGGTCTGAAAATAACTTGTTTCTAGCAGCACTTTTACAGTAGTCTGGGACTGAAGCACTTCATTTTGTCAAAAGTGTGAGTGAAACTCCTCTTCAGCAGGTTTGGAAAGAGCAGGGATTCCTGTGGGTGTGCTGGAGGGGGCCAGCGCATCAGTTACTGGTGGGAACTTGGAGGTGCTGGACTGGGCTGCTGAACTGGCACTCCTTTGTATACTGGCTTTTGGGAACTGGGTTGGTTTCCCAAATCTCACGGCTTTATGATGCGTTTTGAAGCTGATGTTGCCAGGCTCAGCCTTTGGTTTGAGAACACTCCTATGCTTGTAGCAGTTTGCTGTGGGCAGCGGCAGGGCTATTTTTATGTCTTCGGGTTTCTTTTGTTTCCTGTAATAGGATCTTTTCTCTGATCCTTGTACTTCATCTTCAGAGACGCAGTAGTGACCTGGAATGCGGCAGGCGCTTTGTAAATACCCTCCTGATTCCCTCCTCGAAGCTCTAGTGCTGTTTGAAGAGTTCTGGCTTGCCTTGGAATTGGAATGAGGGAAAGCTGCTGTCCTGGATGTGGAAAGCTCTCAAGTGCACGTCTGGTTTCTTTGATGGCCCCGGCTCTTTTTTTTTTTTTTTTTTTTTGAGGAGGAGGTGTTACAGATCTATTTTAAGGGAACAAAAAGTTCTGTGTGTGCTGTGCTCTCCCTCGGAGGTGCTAAGTGTGTGCAAGGCTTTGAAAGGTTTGCCTTCCATCCCAGTGTTTGGTTTGCTGGGATAAGACTTGCATTCCTCTGCTGGTTTTCGATGGGGTGGAGGTGCTGCTCCCTGCCCAGTGGCACAGGACTGGGGATAGTTACTGATTGATTACCCATCTCTGCTGCTCGCCTCCTCGTGCTGCAGTGACAGGGGTGTTCAGTTCGTCTCCATTTGGGACAAGCTTTAAGGTCTGTGGCAGTGACTTAGAGCATTTCAGTTTGTAGATAACCAGCTTTTGCAGGCCTCCATCACAGGCCAAAACTATAGGAGGTGAGGCTGTTATTTGATTTAAATAGCCCAAGGGAAGAAAACTGTGTTTATATATTTTTAGTTTTAAGTCTTAAACACATTTCAAAGTTGAAAGCTGGGAAAGGGAAATCCTCCTGACCTGGTACTTCCAGATACCTGATCAACAGCCTCTGCCTAAGTTCCACTGCACAGTAACTGTTGATAACATGCTTCCTCATGACTTATTTTTATGTGTGTGTTGGGAAACTGGAAATATTTTGGTTGTGTAGCTGTTAAAGTTGTTACTCTCTGTTTACACTCTCTGTAGAGAGTACTATGTCTGCCTTAGTTACTTACAGAAGCAAAATGAAGACCTGAACAGTGCATGCAGAAATTCATCCTTGCCCTCTATGAACTTAAGTCATGAAGCAGCTTTGGCTATGGTATGTTCCTGGCCTTCACCATTCCACACACTTGAAACATGAAGATTTATTTTTATGCCTTAGTAGTTGGATATTTGATATAGAGAAGTGAAGACAATCATCAGGATATTTAACATTTATTAAGTCACTTGCCTTTTTTTCCCCCTCTCTTTTTCTGAGGTGACCTGCTAAAGCTCACCTCTAACACCACTTAGATTCTTCCAGAGAAGAAGGTGTTGAGGAGCTGAGGTGAAAGGTGAGAGCTAAATATAGCCGTTTCCTGCAAAACTTATCTTATTTTTGAGGATAGCACCACTACTACCTCCCAAGCCTGCAGAGGGGTTTTCTTTTCCTGTTCTACTCTTAACAGAGAATGTTGTTGTCTGTGGCCAGTCTGTGATACCAGTGCAGGCATAGGGAAAGCCAAAAGGATTGGTGGTTTGGGCTGGGGAAGACAAGCAGGTCTGTGGCCCCCTAACCTCATGTGGTATTGTTCACCCATCTTCAGCCAGTGTCCAGCAGGGAGGGAACGGAGGCTCACATCATCTTGCCAAAACTGTCAGACACAGCAACAACAGAGCCATCAAATGGCTTATTTGGGAGGGATGCAAATGAGCCTGGGGGAGGGATAAAAGTCTTGTGGAGAAATACCTCCCCTCTTTCCCAAGCCCTTCTCTGTCCTTGCATTGCTCTTTCATGAACTGCCTGCTTTTGGGGAGGGAAAGAGCGGTGGGCTCTTCAGCAGTGAAGCAGCTCTTGGGGTGGGAAGAGAACAGAGTGAGGGAAAGAACACCAGTGGGGTGTTGTGGGTGGGTTGTGTTTCTGTTTTTTGTTGTTTTTCTTGGGGATTTTTTTTTTTGGCCAGCTGGTACTCTGAAGTCATGCTTAAATTTAATGAAAGCCTAATGCTAAAATAGGTTCTAGGGACAGCCGTTGTAAAGTAATTAGGCACTCTCTTAGCCCTGTTTAAAAAAAAAAAAAGCTTGAATTCTCTTGCATTCTGAGGTATTTGAGCTCTTAAATGGGCATCTTGGTATCTGCTCTTGTGCCTTCTGTCTCCTTTAATGTGTTTAAACAGATTACAGATTTGGCCTCCCCTCTCAATGGGTTAAAGCCAGCCCCTCTCCTGTGCAGCTATGTGGAGCTTTAGAACATTGCAGCAGTGGTGCTGAATGCAGTAGATGCTGGAATGGATTAGCCAGAGAGGTTGTGGATGCCTCCTCCCTGGACGTGATCAAGGTCAGGTTGGATTGGGTTTTGAGTAACCTGGTCTAGTTGAGAGGCATCCCTGCTCATGGCAGGAAGGTTGGATAAGGTGGTCTCTGTGGTCTCTCCTGGCCTAAGCCATTCTATGATTCTCCAGTGACAGCTGGCAGCTTTTGCAACCTCTCTGTGTGGGGAAATTCAGGGAGACCTGCTGGGATGGATGGCAGGGTGGCCTTGATGAGGGTGTGAAGCCTGTTAGGGGATAGTTTATTTGCTTGGAGACCTGAGGGTAGTGAAGACTGAGACAGTTGAAAAGCATGTTAGTTACAAAGGTATCCATCACTGTCTGAAAACCAACCTTTTGAATCCTGCTGCAGACAAGTTCAGCAACCACACATGAAGGACTAAGTCATTTACATCTTTTACATGTGTGCAGACATCTAAAATAAGGACTGATAGTATTGCTTAGTGTTGGAGAGCTGACTTCACAGAAGTTTACAACGTGTTTTAGGACCATGAACTCAGGAAAAGCTGTGGGCTGTGACATGAATGGAATTTGGAAGTGCTGGCAAGAAACTCTCTTATTTTTTTTCACTCTGTTTTCAGCCAAAAACATTGAAGTGTGGTCAAACGGCTGTAAGTAGCTGTAATGAAACAGTTATGTTTGTCCTGTTGGACCAGGAGTGTCCATGTGCCTGAATATCAGGGTGACCCCTTAAAATGTGGTCTCTTGGAACTGCATGTGTACAGTTCAGTGTTCCCAGGCTCCTGTTTCAGTAGCTCGTATTTGTAGCCTTACTGGGATCACTACATGCTCTCCAATTTTTACTTGTCATGACCAGCCCTAGAGTGAGCTAACTATGAGGCAGGACTGCATCCAGCTTCTGAGGTTCACTCTGTGGGATGGAAACCATTTTCTAGAGGGAACATCAACAGTCTGCTGGTGGAAGAAGCACATTGCCCCTGTTTTGTGCGCAAGACTGTAGCGGAGTGGTTAGAAACGTGGTGGTGTTCTGTGCTAGCAGTTCAGGTGCTGGCTCTCCCCTGGAAGGCCAGAGCTGTCCTCATGATTCATCTACCAGTGAGCAGTCAGCATCAGGTGCTGCAGTTATTATATGGTCCTGCCTTTGAACTGGGCCCTTTTGATCTGCTGGCTCATCTGGGGCTGAACTCACCCTGGCTGGTTGCTGTGTGGTGTGGTGGCTGTGCCCGGCAGGCCAGGCAGTGCTGCAGCACAGGGCATGCTGGATGGACGATTCTGCCCAGCTCTGCTTAGAACATGTTTCATGTTCTGTGTGCCACCAGCTCTTGCACGCCTTTGAAGCCCCCGAAGTCAACCTCCCTCATCTCCAGTGATCATGGTCCCCTTCAGTTGAAGTACAAAGGCAAAATAAGTCTCTAAGCAGTTTGAATCTGAAGGTCAAGGACTTACCCTCAGCTGCTTTGTGCTCAGGAACCAGCATTTTAGTTTTACATGGAGGTTGGCTCAGTCTTACTACAGAATCACAGAATTGTAAGGGTCGGAAGGGTCCTTAAGGTTTTTGCTCTACAAAGCTTTGTGAGATGCTGTCTAACTAAAGTGCCTTTTGCCGATGAAAGAGATGTTTGAAAGGAAATATTACAGAGGTCTTGAAGTTGCAGCTGCAGTGTGAGTAAATGGAGGTGATGATTTCGTGTGATTTGCTCTGATGAGAAATAAGGAGTTAACATGTGGACAGTCAGCAGCTGTAGAATGGAAACATGCAGGGTTGTGTGGTGCCTGCAAGTTACAGAATGATTGCAGGACCCTCAAGAGCTTTGAGGATGGTGGGTTTGGGGCTTGTCTTGTTTGTTTCTAAAAAGGAGTTGGCTGTGTTCTCAGGGCTGTAGGAGGACCATTAAATGCAGTGGTCCAGAGGTAGTTTGGGGCTTGGGAATTTACCTCTGACTGGGAAGCATGGAGTGGGAATGCAGAGGAGGATGGGGGAATGACATTTGCATGCTTTGTCCTTGTGCTTCTTTGGAAGCGCCTGCTACTAGCCCCTTCTGGAGGCAGCAGGCTGTTGCTGAGCTAGGTGTACATTTTGTTGTGACCTGAAAAGGCAGCTGCATGCTTCCTTGTCCCCAGAAGTCATTTTTGTCAGTGCATCTTCCTCTTGAAATGCTCTCAGCAGTGTCCTGCCATGTTATTGTTGGCTGCCTGTAGTGTTCCTGGAAAAGTCCATGTGGAAGTGTCTGTATCTTGTTGTAAATTAAGTGAAGGGTGCTTTGGGAAAAAAAGACTGTGGCTTGATGAGGAAGAGCTTCTTAAAACAGAAGACCTGCAGATTGGTGATGGTTCAAGGCAGGCTTCAGGCTCTTCACTTGCCTTGTCTGGAATGAATAAAGATGGAGGTAGGAGGTGGTGGAGGGGAGCACCAACAGCTATTATCAGGGCCTTTTTACAGACAAGGAGGTGATGCTGCAACTCCAAACCTTCTGTCCTAAGTATCTGAAATGTTCCCTCTGAGCAGGCTGAAGCCACAGATGGTCTTCAGTTGAATGGAAACTGGTAGGAGGACTTCTTCCTCATCTCCCAGAGCAGTTGTAACTCACTGTGCTCACTGGAGGTCAGGCATTTCTTGTTCTGACTGCAAACCTTACCTCTCTGCTAAAAAGCTGCAGAAGAGAGGCCAGCGAACAGCTCTTCTAATTGCAGGTCTGCTGTTAGTCTGGCAAGTCTCCTGTAACAGTAGGAGCAGGTTGGCAGCTCTTCGACAGCTGCCTTTGGCTGGGTGGATAGCTTGGAGGCTAGAGGTGGCTTCTTTTGAAGTCCTGCAAGCTGCTGATCTCTGCTTTCAGAAGCCTGTGTGCCTCAGCAGCCTTCTCCAACCTCTCGCTCCCATGGCCTGGGGTTCCTGGCTGAGCAGGCAGTCGTAGGCAGTTGGTGCTGTGGTTGTGCAAGGCTTCTTGCTGGCTGTTAATGCCAGAAGAGTGAGGAGTCATGCTTGTCTGTCTCCATGTGCTCTTTCTCCACTTCTGGCAGTGCTGGGGCCATCTTGGCTAGAACTTAGCCTGCGTTTGCCAGGTGAGGTCCAACCTGGGTTAATTCCTGTTTTTTTCATGCTGATGCCGAGGAGGGATCTGTGAGAGAGTGAGTGGCTGGGCAGAGGTGGAGGACTGAGCCACCTCAATGTGTTAGTGAAAACTGTGGCCTTACTGCAGTGTGGTGTGGGTGTGGAGTTTTCTGGCTGTCACCAAGGCTTGTGGCAGGGTGCCTTGACTTAATTTGTCAGTGCCTGAGTAGACCTGCTGTGGTACACTCCCCTTGAAGAGTTCTTGCAGGTTTCTTTGCTGCCTACTTTTTCTTGGCCCAGGTTGTTGGAAGCTCCACACAGCACAGCTTTTGTGCTACGCTTCTGCTGTCCTCCTGCCCTTCCTTTTTGTAGGGGCCGGCACTGGCATGGTGGCCAGCCTCAGATGCGGTGCACTATGGCAGAGCTGCTGAAGTTACTCATCCCTCTGGGGTGGATGATCTCCTATGGTGTCAGCTGGTATGGAATTGGAAGGAGAAGAGATGAGATCTCCATCTCCCTAGGAACAGATACAAAATTAAACAAAATGTGTGTTTGTATTAGTCAGCCCAAAACAGACGCTGCTATTTAGGGTTCTCCACTGCAATAAAGTTGTCTCTTGTGTTTGTGGGGGAGGACTGCAACAATTAAGTAATTTTAAACCTGAATCTTAAAAGATAAAATAAAATGAAAAGATAATGATTTACTTTAAGAGAAAAAAATTAATTGTATCATGTTACCTTAGAGAAGAGATAGATGGGAGCTTGCAGGTTATTTACTACTGTTAGAAATCATGTCCATGTTGGAACTTTTTCTTGACTTGGTCAGAATATTTGGTGGGGTTTTTATCTGTTAAATCTCACTCTGTACTGATGCTGAAAAGTTGAAGCTGCACTTCTGGCTGTCTGCCTGTTAAAAGGTGGATTTCATGGATTCTGGTGGCAAAGGCTGGATAAAGCCCAGGCTGGAGGATGACTTGGGAGTGGGTTTGTGTGCAGCATTATGATGTGTGTGACTCCTGGTTGCTGCTGTGAAAATGAAAAGGTGTGTGGCTGTCGTGCATTTAGTGTTTAATTAGCCAATTCATATCTGTCTGGGAGTGGAGTTAAAGGATATTGTGCAGGTGTGTTTTTTTTTTTTTTTATTATTAAAGATGTTTTTGATTTAAACTTTAAATGCTGACTCAAGTGAAAATGGCAACAAAAAATATTTTGGAGGTAGTCTCAGCTCAGGAAGGAGGTGCTGATCCTCCTGGATTAAAAACCAAACCAGAAATGCAGTGGCAGGAGGTGTGCTTTTGATGCCCATGTTTGTAATAGGAAAACAAAATAGCTGTTTGGAAAACTTGGGTTGAAATTCCTTCCCACACATTCATTCTTACTTACCAGGTATTGATCAAAGTGATTTTTATTCCCCTTGACCGCTATTTTTGGCCTGAACTGTAAAACCTGTGTGCATCCTGAGTGGTGATGATGATGATAAAAAGATGCTTGGGTGGCAGTTTTGCCTCTGCCTGCTGCCTTTCATCTTGAGGATAGGAGGTGTCACTGTGATGTGGGACCGTTCTGGAGCTACCCTCACTGCAGCAGCACTGCTCTGACCGATGCAGCTCTTGCCCTCTCCTTGCTCTGGGGCAGAGCCCTGTTGCTGCCTCTGAGCAGCCCTCTCTGTCCGGACTACCTAACCAGACACGAGTCTGCAGGGGCAGAGGTGTGCCTTTGCTTTGTGGTTATGAGAAAGGTTAAATCATCGGAGCTTTGGCGATTCTCCAACATCTTTGCATAATGTGAGCCTTTCTCTGTCCAGAAGGAAACATGCAAGTTACTTCAAGTTGCTGGGAGAGAAGAAAAAGCTCCACCTAAGAGACTGTGAAGAAACCTGGGTTAGGTTTCCCCTAAGTGCAATCCCCATCACACACCTGCAGCAGCAGGAAAGGTGCAGTTTGGGACTGTTGGCTGGTGGCTTCCCATTTCTCAAGTGTGTCAGAACCTGGGCTTTGCTCTCTGCCTCTTCTCATGCATCCACCCCCTTGGCTTTTGAGATTGTGCACATCTTAAAAATTCCCGAGCATGTCCTTGGCTTTGCTTTTGCTCTCTTTTAACCTCACATTAGCTGATTGTCAGTTAGGCCTTTACCGCTGTGCCAGAAATGCCATGCAGACGCTTGTGTGTGTTGGTGGACCCGGCGTGTTTGCATCAGCCTTTGGTAGAGAATCACCTGAAGGAGTGACGTGCTGCAGCTTGCCCAAACACCAGGGTGTTGTGCTGCCTTTGTGTCGGCAGCTCACACTCCTGTAACGCTCGTGCCCATGCCTCTGAAGCAAACTCGTGAACAATTGTTTTGCAAAACCTGTTCTAGGCTCTGAAGCTGTCCAGACCCTTCCCTCCACACGCACTCCTTGGGACACAAATTGTGTTTTGAAGGCTGGGTGCAGCAAGAGAACCGTTCTAAATTCTGGCAGTGAACCCCTGAACACTCTTAAAATCCAGTTTGGAAGCAGCATGAGATTTCC
The DNA here is from genome assembly GCA_013399775.1 of Semnornis frantzii. NCBI lineage: Eukaryota > Metazoa > Chordata > Aves > Piciformes > Ramphastidae > Semnornis > Semnornis frantzii. The sequence continues at coordinate 48,031 of VWYK01124259.1, forward strand.
ATGGCTTCTGCAGAAGCTCTTAATGAGTGGAAAAGGCTTTGGCTTTGTGTTTTCAGTTGGGATTTGGTGCTGGATGTTGGTTAGACGTTCAAATAAAACACTTATTGGACGCTGATCCTGCATCCAGGATTTTGAGGGAACTTTGTCTTGTTTCTCCATTAGGAAGGCCAAAATGACATGCAGTTCTGAGCCAGGGGGCTCGACTTGCTTTCAGAAACTGTTAGGATGCTGGAGTCTCTCGTGAGAAATTGGAGTTTCCTAGCCTGCAGACCAGTTTTATGCTTGCCTTAAAGGGTCTGCTGGGACTAAAACTTGCATCGTGCCCAGTCTGGGCATTATGTAGAGCTTTGAGGTGCAGACCAATTAGAATGATGTTGGTTTAGTTCCCGAAGTGTATGGTCTTTATTCTCAAAGAGGCCCCACTGCACGCAAACAGGAGCATTGAAGGCCTTGCAGTGTTAGCATATGAATGGGCTTGGCTCAGCTTTATAATCATTATTTGCTGGCCATGGAGCCCTTGGGGAGTGGGCTGAAGAACATGGAAAAGGTGAAGTCACTTGGAGTTGTTCTGCAAGGCTGCGTTTAGAGAGCCACAGTGGCACATCAGCATGGTGGCAGATGAAGACAAAAAGGAAGGGATGCTCTTCAGAAGTGATTAGGGTGCAGTTCCTGGGCTCTGCAGCATTAGGCCTTGCACAGCCCAGGCCAGTTTCCATCTCCAAGGAAGAGTGAGAAACCTTCCCTGCATCAGAAACTGTCCAGGAATCCTTTGACTTGCAGCTTTTGAGAGACTCTGGTGTTTGTCTTGTGCTATTTGATGGTTCTTAGGAGGCTTGGTGGAAGAAAGCAACAGATTCCCTCTTTGAAGAGGGAAATACGCATCAAAAATCTGGAAAGAGAAGCAAGTGTGCCTCTTCAGGCACGTGTGTCCCAAAACATTCTCCAGATCCTCAGGTCAGGATGGTGCTCAGGCTGCTGATGGATGCTTGCTGCCAGGGGGCTCAGAGCAGGCTGGCAGCCAAGCACTCACAGCTGGGCATGGTGACAGGCTGGCGATGCTGGCACCTTGGTCCCTTGAGATGGGGAGTTAGCTGGGGCTAAGGAAGCAGCAAACCATGTTTCCATCTGATTGATGAACTGAGGAACGGGGTGTGTTACGCCCACACAGCCTCCCCCAGGTCACCCAGACAGGCCCAGCTGGCTGGTTTGGGCTAAGTTGGTGAACCAACTGCAGCTGTGGTGGCCTTTGGCTAATAAATGTATAATATTTTGCTTTAGCAATGGAATAAGGCTTGGTCGTTTGATAGGTGGATAGTCTTTTCTTGCATACTTAGCAGAGCCAAGCTGCTGTTACCTGTTTTCCAGGGGAAAGCAAACTTCTGAAAGATTCTGTTTGCAAGAGAGTGAATAAGCCAAACATGTTGTGCTGTCTTACAGTAAAGCTAAAAAATGGCAGCTGGTTTTCTGGGTGTTGAAATAGAGGCACAGAGCTGCTGTGGACAAGGCCTGGTTAGTGAAATTCCCCAGGTCCAGTCAAACCAGTCCTGAGCAGGGCTTAGGCTGCCCGTTGTGGGCACTGCTAGCTATGTCTGTCTGCTCCTTCCTGTGCTCTGTTTCTCTGGCCATTGCTCTGCACAGTTTTTGCATCCTTTTGCTTCAATTCTTAGTGGGGCAAGCAGATTTCTAACAGTAACACTGGGGGATGTTCTTCCCCATCTCTGCAAGCCAGTACAACGTGCTCTCAGCAGCAGCCAAAGGTTATCTTCTCCCCTTCTATCCTGTTCCTAACAACCCTGCCTTTTATTCCTTGGGAAATGGTCTTTAAAGCCTGCATTTAGAGCTACTCCTGGAAGTACCCCCATTGACGTTGGACAATAATGAACCTTTCTTTAGAAAAGAATGAAAGCTAAGTGCAAAATCAGATGTAAAGTTGGTTAAGTTGTGCCTCAGCTTGCTAAGTTAAATCCCCTTGATCAGCTGGGCAGCGTTTCAATCCATCCCAGACCCTGGCATGAAGCCTTTACCTGTGCCAGTGCAAAAGGCTGGTCTGAAGCTCTTCAACACCAGGTGAAATCCTAAATGGTGCGTGGGGGAGATTGGGCTTTGGGGTTTCTTTTTAACTTTGAATTTTGCTTAGTTTGCCTTTGAGTCATTATGCTCACACAATTACTCAGGAGGGTTTATTTTGCATTTCTGTAGATTTTTTTTTTTTTCCCCCCCTTGGTAGCAGTCCAAAGAAATTTCCATCCTGAGTATAGAATTCCCTGTTCCAGTGAAGTGCCTGCAGCAAAAAGGGGAGTGTGTTTAGGGGGGAATATTGATTCTGTGGGTTTATCCAACAGGAGCTGAGGAAGGCTGGAGGTATGAAGTGCTTTGAAATAATATCACTGTCACTTGATGCATTTTTAAGAATTAAGGTTTTGAATTTGAGGGAGGAGACAGGAGGAAGGGAATGAAGTTGTAAAGCAGAGTGGAAGCTCCCAAGAAGGCTTTACCCTTCTCTAAGAAAATGTCTCTAAGGGTAGGGTATGGCATTGTGCATCAGGGAGCTGGGGCACTCTGGGCAGGATGGAAGTGCTCTGTGCAGTGCTAAAATCGTTCTGTGCTCCTCACCCCAAGCAACCTGTGCAACCTGGCTGGATTTTCAGGTGGCTAGGATTGCTCTCTCCTGCGGAGCAGTGTGAACCTGCACAGCTCCCTGGCTCCTGCACTTCTGCCCACAGCTGCTAGCTTGGCAACTCTGCCCTGAGGACATTTACCACAATGGTATTTTGAAGCTGTTTGACTCCTCTGCAGATCTGCTTGTGGGAACCTGGGTGCTTTTGGGGCTATGCACTGTGGTTGTGCTGAGCTGGCCTTGCTGCTGGTCCCTGTGCTGTGGTGCCATGGCAGAGCTGGGCAAACCTCTCCTGCCCTTTCCTGCCCAGCTGGTGACAAAAGAGCTGATACTGTGCTGGTCAGATGCAGACCCCCAAGCTGAGCCTGCTTGGAATGCCTGTTCGCAGCAGGGCATGGACATGCCCTCTGGCTTCTGTTTGGTGCCCCTCGTCACATAGCTGTGTAACAGCTGCAGGGCTTGAAGGAGAGCAAACAGGCTGAGGAGTTCAGGAGGGAGAGGTCCAGTAAGGAGAACTGGAACCAAGCAAGGTACAGTTGCATAGTCAGAAACACTCCAGGCCCTCTACCTGTAGCTGTGTAGAAGTGTACTACAAGGGCTGTTCTTTGAAGGCCTCTCCTTAGATCTGTTTCTTGCAGCAGTGTTTTTCTATCTGTGGATCAGTGTTCATTTGTACCCTGCAACACTTGTCTTCACTAAACTCCAGATACTGTGTTGGTGTTGCTGAAGATCACAGCTGGCTGGCACCCTGTGCACTTCAGAACCTGGGAGGAAAAGAGGGAACAGAAAAATGTTGATCTTGGCTATTAAAAAAAAAAAAAAAAGAGTTGGTGGTCATACACTGCATTCAGGTATAAAAGGTGCTTGGAGAAAACCCAAGGGTGAAGAGGCAGATGGTCACTTCTCTCTGCTTAACCTGCTACTGAGGTGCCCTGAGTGAGATTGACCCCAGGCTCCCTGTTCTTGTGAGCTACAACTGAAGGAGGAAATACTCAGGCAACATTCATGATTGCCTCCCTTAGCTTCTCATTTGACATCAACACAAGTTCTGTCTCATCCTTTGGTAAGCAAGGAGACAATGAGAATCATCTGCTCTGCAGTGTATGTGAGGTTCTTGTACTGCAGAAGGTAGCTGGGAGAGAGAGTGGCCAGAAGAAAAGTGCATGAACCAGAGGGCAGGGAAGGTAGAGGGTGGGGTAGGGGTATTCCAGAAAATGGAGCTTTGAAGGGCTTGATGTGAGTGAAGATACTGATGGTGTTAGTAAGGGAGTAACAGAAGAGGAGCAAAGTGCTTTTCTTGGTTAAATGAGCCATGCCATGGTACTTCTGTAGACAGTTAAATGTTAGATGAATGCCTTGTCATGAGCAGGGTCCTCTAGGAATGCTCCATTGGTCCCTTGACTGGAGAGGATTCTGGGAAGAGAGAAAGTCTTGTCTGGTCATGTCGATGGCTCTTCATGCAAAACAAACTACCCCAACAAACAGCTTCATGCAGGAGCAGTGCACTGGTTGGATGGTTGGTTTCAGACTCCGCCAGCCTTGGCCTTGATTGTTTTTACTCTGGGAATTGAGGAGGAATGTTGGGCCATACACTCTGAAAATGGTGAGCAGGACAAGAAGGAAGCCCCTGCCACCAGGCAGCAGGAAAACATCACAAGCCCAAAGCTCTGTGCTGTGTCCATTCTGAGCGTTACAGAAGCACAAGGCAAAGGCTGTTGCACAGATGGGTAAGGAAGGCTTTCATTTTTACCAGCTCAAATTGTCATGTGGGTTTGTGTTCCTCTGGCAGTTCTGGGGCTTTTGGAGATGTTGTGGTAACTTCTGAGTTTGTGGAGCTGCCTGCCGTGGAAAAGGCCATGTTAAGAGCACTGATCAAGGGCTCCCTTCCCCAGCTCTAACCCAGTTGTGTGCTTGGCAGTGCTTAGCGACGTTTGGTACCAGGCTGCCCGTGGTGTGGGTTGGAGCCTGTGGCAGCAAGGGCATGAGGTGATGGCACCCACTGCTGTTAGCAGAGGTGGCTGTGCGGGGAAGCTGTTGCCGTGCCAGGGCTTCTGAGCTCTGAGTTAATCCTCCTGTTCAGCGAGGAAACAGCTAATAAGTGAGGAGATGGCAACAGCTGGGTGCAGAGCAGAAATCTGCTAAAGCAGGAGTAATTTCTGTGGTGCTGCGTGAGGGGTTTTGTCTGCATTCAGCAGGGAAGGCTGTTGTTGACTCCCTGGAGCTGGCACGAGAAGTCTGAAGCTGAGACTTCAAACCCGTTAAAGCACGGGTACAATGTGGCTGGCACCCTGTCCCTCCACTTGCAGCACGATGGGCTCTGGTCAACAGGAGCTGTTTTAATTGCTTTCTGCTCTGTTATGCTAAAACTCCACTGCTGGATGGAGAAACCCCTGACATATGTTTTGTCTGCCCCTGGAAACGAACACTTTATTCTGCTTTGGTCATTCAAATTAATTTTGGGTGATTGTCAGCTGAAAACCACCGTGCCCCTGGCAGCCCTTCAGCAGGCAGGCAGCTTCCTGCGGGCGGGGGTTGTCAATGTCCCGTTTGTGCAGGGGGCTGCACGCTGCAGGCAGGAGATGCCTTCCCTGGCAGCACACGTTGCCATCGCCACTGGGAGAGAGCTCCCTTGGGTTTGTGCTTCTCTGCAGGGTGATGGCTGGTTAGGAAATAACCAGTAGCCATGGCTTCTGTTAATTACCCACCGAGGTAATGCTGTTGGGAAAGCTGGTCCGTGTCTGTCTGGCACCTCTGTCTCCTGAGAAGGCTGCTGCTAGTTGGTACACGCTCCATTGCTGCGTGTCTGCAGCCTGCTCTTGTGCTTTTTTGTCTCGATTGATTTTCATGATTCATTGCCCATGATCTAAGCAGAAAGCACACTTAGATGACACTGGAGACAGCTGTCTGTAGCAGGGGGACATTTCTGCTTGCTGAAACGGCGCCAGGTTTTTGCTCCTTCACTTTATCAAGTAACACACACACTGGTAAGACTTCTGTGTCTTATTCCCTTCTCTAGGTCACTGGTGTGTCACCTTTGGTTTAAGGAGCTGTGCTAAACTCTCACTCTTAAGTCCCCTATCAGTTTTGTTCCTGTTATTTTTTTGATAATCCCTTTTGAGGCTATTCTGCAGTGGGAAGGGCTCTGCCTTGTGTGTGTGAGAGGCTCCAGCAGAGATGTTCAGTGGGATATGTGTGGGAAATGGGGGTGAGTGCAGAAGCCTGGAAGACTGGGAGCTGCTGCGTCGCTTTTTCCAGTTCTAATCTGTCTCTCTCCTTTGCATGGCAAGCTGCAGCTCCAGATGTTGTTTTGCCTTGGAGATAGTGAATGGGGGAAAATAAGCATCCTTAATGTGCACAGAGTCAGCCTGGCTGGGTCTGTGCTGACAGGAAGCCGCAGCGATAAAACCTCCATTACTGGTGCCTGCGCCGCCTGAGTGGCCGATAAAACAATGCCATCTCCACTGAAACCAGTCCCAGACTGGCAGCAATCTGTGCCAACTGGGAGAGGAGACAGCTGCAGAGACTGAGGAGTGTGGCAGTGAAGCTAAACATGAGCTGAACTTGGATACAGCAGCAGGGCTTTGCTCAGCTCTGCAAACACTCCCCTTCTTTCCATTAAAAGTTAATTCTTGGCCCTATTTCTTCTCTTCCCTTGCCTCATCCTGGAGTCCTGCTTGCTTGCCTCCAGTCACTGGTGGTGGGTGGGGATGAGAAGCTGGTGAAGGGATGGCAGGAAAACATCTTTCAGGGTCAAGAGGCTTTATGGCTCTTAACTCCATCAGAGTTAGGTCTTGGAACACCAGGGTGGTTTCTGAAGCTCATCCCCTGGTGGGCTTTGTTTGCTGTGAGCTGCGGAGCGGTTTAGGTGCATGCTGTATTCCTTCTGCAGAGCTGCAAACTCTGTCTGGTGTGGAACCAATGTGCTCCAACCCAGAGCATGGGCATAAAGATCTCTGCCTCTTCTAGACAGCTTTGAGCCAGATGTGGTAATGACAAATTCCAGCAAAGGTCCTAGGCTAAATCCACTCTGAAATGAAACAGGTGACAAGTGTGTGAGGAGCATGCCTGGAGTGCCAGCTCCTGTGCTGGTCTGGAAGCTCTGTGTGAGACAGTCGATCCTTTTGCCATGTTACCTGAGCGTGCTGTGTCCTGTGTCTCTCTTTCCAACCCCCTCCTCCTGTCCTGCTGATTTCTCAAAGGTATGAACAGTTTACTTTGAAGTGATTGCTACAGTTCTGCTGATTTCCTCTTTCATCTCTTTGTTTGATTGTTTTTCCATTGTTTGTCCTGGCAGATGACGGTTTCTGGTCAACCTCTGCTTCCCCCATCCCCTATGCCTTCTAGGCTGGTGTAGGTGTCTCTCGGGGTTTGCAGACATCTGGGCAGTTATGGAGTGCTCACTTTGCTCACCTCAGTTGGTGCATAAATGCCATGTTGGCCAACTGTGCTTGTGTGGGCACTGCCTGGCACCCTAGAAGTACCATCCTTGGAAATGCCAGAGGACCAGACTGTGCAAATGCTTCAGGATGAAGGGGCTATTGCAGATGTTGCCTGGAGGAGGGCACAGAGGGCAAGCACGGAGGCTGCTGCTGCCCACCTCTGCACTCCTCAGCATTCCTTCTGCTGCTGCCTGCGGGCAGCATGGCCTGTCTTGCCCGTGTGGTTCGTGATGCTAGCCAAGCCCAGATGTGTTCGTGCCTGGTCTGGCCCATTTTCTGAGAACAATTTTGGGTGCCTCAGTCCATTTTACTGTGGTTTCTTCAGTGTCTGGTTCAGCAGAGGCTGAGATGATTCCTGCTCACAGGCAGACATGGTAGCTACTGCTTTGTCTGCAACCCTGTTCCTGCTGGCTGCAGAGCACTTACAGATCTGTGCTGGGGACAGACTGAGCATGAATCTCAGAAGAGTGTCTTGCAGCCAGGAGATGGGTGAAGACTTGACAGGTCACAGTGGAGATGGATGTGGCCTGGCTGACCCACCTGGCTTTCCACTGTGTAGATCCACTGACTGAGCTGGAAGGGACCTTAAACATCATCTAGGTCCAATGCCCTGCCATGGGCAGGGACCCCTTCCACTAGACCAGGTTGCTCAAAGCCCCATCTAACCTGGCCTTGACCTCCTCCAGGGAGGGGGGTGCCTCTACAGCGTTCCACTGAGCAGTAGTAAGGAGATGGACACTTTTTTCATTCTAAGTTGTTTTCATCAGTGTTGTCATCTGTGCTGCCAAGCTGATGACCGTAGCTATCCAGGGGATCCAAAAGGTAGTTCCTTGTGCCTTTGGCTGTGCTTTTTGCCCTTTTGGTAGGACATTTTCTATGAAAGGTTGTTTCTGGGTCATACACTCCCAGCTTTAGCTTGTGCATTCTTATCTTGGAGGAAAAAGGCTTTGTGCCAAATGCTTCCTGACACTGAAAGTAGTGTGGCCACCTGCTCTCCCTGAGCAAGTGCTGTCCTTCCTGGTATCCTGTTTAGAATGGGCTCTTACTCCTTCACTTCCCATTAGTGAGGAAGGCTGTTGACCCAATGCATCCTTGGGCATTTCCTTTTTCAGCAGGAGTTACTAGAGGTTATCTTTGCCTTGTTGCCTTCAGTCATGGCTGGATCTTCCATGTGGCGATGCTGAACCTTGGCAATGCCAGTGGGTGTGTTTCATAAGCTTATTTTCTCTGTGGTCAGAGGCAGTTGCTCTTAGCTGGTCCTTCATCCAAAGCTGGGCATGTCTGGGAAGAGTTCCAGCTTGTGTTCTCCTTCACATTTGCAGCCTGCTCAGTTGCCAGGAGGGACACAAATGTCCACCTGGGAGATCAAAATGAACAGGGCCAAACCAACAGTTGAGGGATATCAGGACAGTGGAACTTAGAATGAGGTATCTCCTGCAGGCAAAACATCTTGTTTGGTTGTCGTCTGGATCAGAGTTGATAGGGGAAGCAACCACAAGTAAGAGGTGAGAGAACAGGTAGTGAAGGTTGTGGAGTAAAGCTTTGAGAGAGAAAGGACAGCTTGCAGCGTGCATCGAGGGAGATGGAGCAGAGCCAAGGGGCAAGGATCATAGTGGAGGGTGGGAATCAAACTCTCCTGTGGACAGCAGCCCAAGTATCTTCAAACTTCATCTTGCCACTGTGGGGAGAACAGAAATCTCATTGCAGAGTTCTAGGGTGGGGAGAACCCCCAACTGCTCTTCACCTCAGTACCTCCTTAAACTCAGCTCTGGGCTCCATTCATCTTACAATGCTGAGTGACCTTCCCAGGCTTATTTCTGGGTGTAGTGAGGTTCCGTGCACCTCTGTGCAGTGCTGTCCCACGTGCATGATGCCAGCAGAAAAAGAAAAGCTGAGGCCCACCATGCTTCTGACAGAACTCGGTTTTGCCTTTGCACCTTGGAACAGAATCACACTGCTCCAGCCTGTCCAAACAGGCAGGACCAAGCTGGAGAACAGTATTGTTAAGGTTTTGTGGTGGGGTAAGGTAATCTCTGAAAATCTTTGGCACTTTACTGCAGCAGGCTGTTCCCTTCATTTTTGGATGGCTAATTGCAGCCAGCTTCTTGGACTCCCAAGTAACAGTTAATGAGAGAAGCTTAGGAGATGAAAGGCTCCTCAGCCACACGTGCAAGAGAGGGCTAGGAGCTCCTTGGCTCAGCCTGATAGGACTGAAAATATTTGATTCATTTTTGTTTGGCTTCCTCTGGCACAATAGGGTTGGGGAACAGTTCCACTGTAAGCAGTGCACATCCCTGACTTCTCTGTATCCTTCCTAACCTTTCCTACTCTGCAGCCCCCCATCACTCCTGAAGAACGCTGTTCTGACCACCCCTGAGCAGTGAGCCCAAGGGGTAAATCCTCCTCTTTCAGAATCCCAGCGTGATGGGAGTGGAAGTAACCTCTGGAGATCATCCAGTCCAACACAGCTGCTAAAGCAGCAGCACCCACAGCAGCTTGCCCAGGATCAGATTGAGCAGGCAGGGGGAATCCTGCTGGGATTTGTGGTGTGCAAACCAGGGTCCTCAGAGGTGGTGAGACACCAGTCTGACAAGGGTCACTAGGGCAGTGAGGGAGCTCCAGCCATTCACTCACAGTTTTGGTGCTGAGTGATCCACCCTGATAAGAGCTGAGGCTGAAAATCAGCAGCATTTGCACCTCTGAAGGCCCCTGCATGTGTGAGGACACAAGAGGAGACTGCAGTGGGACTCCTCAGTGCATCTGCAGGAACCAGATTGCATCTGGATCTTTCAGCAGAAATCGCAGAGTGAGAGCTACTCTTTAGATGCTTCTTCCACCATATAATCAGACCCAAGCTTCTCTACTAAAACTAAGATAAACCCAAAACCCACCCAAGGTGGGAAAGTGAGCATTGAAAACTTATTTAAAAGGAAAAAAAAAAAAAAAGGTGGGAAGAGGGCAGACCAGAAAGAAGCTGAACTTCTTTGAGGAAAAATTAGGACTGGTTTTGGTGAAACTGAAGCTAAATTTTCAGAAACATTTGGTTTGTACTGGCTGCAGAGTTCCTCAAAGCTTTAAGCAGGCAATCTGTGGAACGTTTCAATAGTGAACCCCCTGATCTTAGCTTAGTTGTTATTGATCAAAGCTTCAACTCTCCCAGAGTCTTGCTAGGGTTACGCGGTTGTCTGGAAAACTTTCGGTATCCCAGCAGTGCACACAAACCCTGACACAACCTCAGGCTTCTGTAGGGCTTGCCAGAGGTGCAGTGGTTTGATACATGGTGCCAGTCCCAGGTGATGATGGAATGTGTTTGAGTGTCTGCCCAAACAGCAGTGCCGAGATCTTCTGTCATCCTGTGTGCAGGCCTCCTTCTAGAGCTCTCCTGAGCTTGGTCAAGCTGTTTAGATTTACAGGAGCTAAGCATTCTCTGGGGGGACAGGAGCAATGTCTCTGAAGTGGCCTCAGGAACTGGCAAGGAGCAGCCTGCCAAGAGGCCTCTTTGCTGAGCCCAGTCTGTCTCAGGAAGGAGAGCTGGCAAGAGCTTGGTGGAAGGAAAGTGAAAGTGAGTAAGAAAATGGGAGCTTTGTTTAGACTAAACCAACAAAACCCCCGAGAAGAATGTTCTGATGGAAGTGTGTCTTTACTTGGCAGGTTGGTAGGACTTCGCTTTACAGAGTGGGTTTGATTTGGAGAGAGGGTTGTCAGGACCCTGCTGTCTCTTGCCAGTTCTCATGTAAGGACCAAAGGTGTTGGCATTGTGGTGGCTTTTTTGGTTTGGGGTTTGGCTTCCTTTTTCCTCTTCCTTTTTTTTTTTTTTCTTCAAATCAACCTGACCCATTGCTGGAGTGAAGGAGTGCCTGTGTCTGACCTGAGTTGTCCTTACCACCTCTTCTGTGCTGGCACAGGCACATGGCATTGCTAGGCTGAACTGTGTGTGTTCAGTCCCAGGGAAGGCCGAATGCTGTCTGATCTGATGAGTGGCCTGATCCACCTCACCTTACCAATGATCCTCACAACCCAGAGGAGAGGTGAGAGGCTGCTTGGAGCAATGGGCTTAGAACGTGGTTGGACAGCCAGGTTTGACACTGCTTACCCCATGGCCTTGTGATCCTCACAGCCCAGAAGAGAGGTGAGAGGCTGCTTGGAGCAATGGGCTTAGAACGTGGTTGGACAGCCAGGTTTGACACTGCTTACCCCATGGCCTTGTGATCCTCACAGCCCAGAAGAGAGGTGAGAGGCTGCTTGGAGCAATGGACTGAGAACGTGGCTGGACAGTCAGTTTAGACAGCTTGGTCTAAACTGTGAGCCCATGCTCCAGTACCACCTGCCTCTGCCTTGTGTCAGACTCCCTGCCCTTTCTGCACAGGGTTTCTGCCCAAGTCCTCGTTCTCCTCCCCTGTTGGATGGGTGTGCCTAGGCTGGGCTGGGACCAGCACTTGGAACGCTTGCAGACTGTGAAGGTGAGCTCTGCTCTGAGCTCCTCGGTCACGTTCTGCACAGATAGCATCTGTAATAAAAGAGTTGCTGGCCAGGTGAGAGCAGGGCTCAGGGAAGTAGGCCTTGACTAAGCTCAAGTAGCTGTTACTGTCTGCATTTGGGGCTTGGGTGGGCATTTTGGTTTTCCTCAGGAATGCAGAAACAAGCTTTATGCAGGCAGTTTCTGACAGTTGAAAATTACTTGTGTTTGTGTCTTATTCACAGCTGGTGGAGGAATCCAGGTCTTTAGCCTAAAGGGAGTTTGTCTCCACTGGAGTATCAGTGCCAAGATCTGACAGCAGATCCTGGCTTCTGAGAGAACAGTGCTGGGGAAGAAGCACAGTAATTTGCCGCAGGATTCGAAAGGGTCTTTCACTTCCTTCTTAGGCACAAGGCCCCAGCACAAATTAAGTCTCCAGATGTTCATGGAAATTGTCTCCACTTTGTATGGGCAAAAGTGAGTGGTACCCAAGGTTGTCCATAGCTCTGGATAGTTTCTGATGGGGAAAATATCCAAGTAAATGGCTCTTGGAGCTGTGCGGTGGAGCCTTTTCCACGGCAGGTACAGAGTGCAGTGTTTCCCTGATGGGAGCTGTCTGTGCCACACAGTCACCCCTGTGCAGCAGTGACAGGCATGTAGAATAACAAAGTAACATGCAGTGCAGTCCAAGAACATCTTTCTTTGTAGGTGAGGTACTTTAGAATCCACCAGTGTCTGGAGCTGGTCCCTGCTGGCTGCCTCAGGCATGTGCTGTGTGCTTGTTCCCTTGACTGTCTCATGGAGCTCCTTGCAGATCCCTACCTGATCATTTGCCCATGCAAGTGAATCCAGGTGCACACGTGGAGTCACACACCCAGCTTCCAAGGTGCTCACAGCCATGATGTGGTCGGTGAGCCCTTGGCAGGAACTGCTGTTCTTCAGGGACGCCGCTATCTCTGCGGGAGAAGGTTGTTCCATGGGGCAATGTCAGACCCTGAGAGCTGCCTCCTGGAGAATTTGTTTGCCCTGCAAGGCAATCAGCAGTATAGAAAGATCCATGCGTGGCTTCAGGGGTGCCAGGATGCTGCAATCTATATTGGGGCATTCAGATCAGTTTGAAAATGCTTGTGCTTGCTGCATCCTTTGAGTAAGCCAACACCGTTGGCTTGCTAAGACATATGTTCTGTTGCAACAGCTACACACAGCCCCAGCTTCTGCCCCTGCTACTGACAGGACCCTTCTGTATTCTGTGTCATCAACCAGACAGAAGTTTGCCTGCCTGTACACATGATGCTGAGGCCACCTGCTTGCCTCATTATTTTGAGGCTCCTCTGTGCCTCTCCATGCATCCTGGGCCTTCACCTGCTCTACTTTGTTCTTTGCTTGCCTGCTATCCAGCGGTGACCCTCCTGTGGGCACTGCCTTCCCTTGGGTAGAGGAGAGCAAGGAGCTGGGACTGCTGCTCCTCTGCTTGGCCTAAGCAAGACCTTCTCTCAGGTGAGTGGTTGTTGCGCCATCATGTGTCTGCCTCCCCACCCCGACGCTTTGAGTGTTCCTTGTTTGTGGTCCCCCTTCTGCAGCTGGTGTCACCTGGTGCCTTTTGGTGCCAACAGAGACAGAAAATGGGTTCTTGTGTGCATGTGCCAGGAGGAGCCTGAGCACGGTTTGATTCCGGGACTGATGCTCCTACTTTGGAACTTTTAAGAACCTAGAAAGTGGCTCTTCATGAGCATGTTCAAAGCAACCAACTTCATGAGTAGCATTTGTGACATTTCAGTGTCTGAACCGTTTTCCTCCCAGTCATTTTGTTCTTGCTCAGCAGTGTTGTGATTTGCTGTGGAGAGGAGGAGTGTAGCAGAACCAGTGTCTCGCACTCTGCTCTTGGGCTGGTTGGATTGGGGCTGTTCAGCCCTTGGAGGTGGCAGTCTCTGAGCTGGGTTGTATTGCTGTGTGCCTGGGGCACTGGCAGTGGGTGCCAAATGGAGTCGGTGGCTGGCTTCCACCCTGCTGAGTTCTGGCAGCAGAGTTCAGGCTCTGAGAAAGGAGTACCCAGGGCTGCAGTCGCTGGTGCCAGGAATGCCTTTGTGTGCCCTGTTGAGGTGCTGAGTGAGTTTGGGTGAACTTCAACTGAAAAAGCCTCAGCCAAACTGGGAAGCTTTTCAGTGCACAGCTTTGCTTCTCAAGAGCCAGCTGCTAGGGAGTTCAGCTTGTGTGTGGCTATTGTGGATGGCAGAATTACAACCCAGCCTTGTGGATGTTTGCTTTTGATACCGATCTGGTGAGGTACATGCAAAGTATGTGCAGCCCTTGGGCTCTTGGCAGGCAGCCACGGGGCTGTCAGTGATAGTGTGGGTGCTTCTGATCTCCTCAGAGGAGTCGGAGCTTCTCTGATGGGTCTGTTCCCATGTCTGTGTCATGGTGAGATGAAATGTAATCTTCAAGTTCTTCACTTAATTGGCCTTGTTCTTTTGTCTGGCTAGGTCTTTGCTCTGGGTCAGGCTGAGTGCTGTGTCCCACGACCTGTGCTGATATCTTTGTGGTGGCTCATGTCCTGCTGCTTCCCTCCCTTGCAGTTGGTTGCAGTGATCTCAGCAGTCCCAGGTATGGATCTGGCCTCTACCTCATGCCGGAGTCCCAAAGGAGTGACTTGGCAGGAGATGGTTTTCTTAGGAAGAAGACAGCAAGAAATCTGTACTTGCTGTGAAAGTTCTACTGTGAATTCCAGGACAGATTTCTTCCTTTGGTGGGACTTGATGAATACAAACCCTAAGAAGTCTGTCCATTCTTTTCTCTAAAGCAGTTAGTTGTGCATCTGCCTGTGGAGCTGGGTATCCCAATCAGGTGTTCTGCCTGCCATACAGTGTGCTCAGTATTGCCCGTTTAGGCTTCTGAAAGCACTTGAATTCCTTCTTTGGAACCCAAAGCTGGCCTCAGCATGGATGCAGAGTGCCTGCTCTGGAGCTGGCTTCACTTCCTTCTCTGCACTGCACAACTGGCTTGTTTGGGACTCTGTTAACCAAGAGCTCTGTTGTGACCTGTCACGACTTTCCCATTTCCTAGTTGTATGCTTTTGAAGGAAAAGGTTAAAATCTTCTCAGTGTAGGTGGATGGAATTCTGGGCTGCAACAGCTCTCCTTTCAATACCCCAAGGACTTGCCATCAAATCAGACTGAAGAGGGATGTGTCTAGAAAGGAAAAGAAATGGTGTTTGCTAGTTGCTTTCTAGTTCTTTCTGTATCTGGATTAAGTCCCAGTCCTTCCCTTTGGAAAACTTTCTTCTGCACTCCAGACAGCAGCTGGGTATCTTGTGGATCTCAAGTTCCATAGCAACTTGCTATGGAGTTTTATTAAAGAATGATTTGTTCTTTCCATGAAAACTTGCATTTGCTTTCTCTCTGAATGAGTAGGTGGAGGAGAGATGCTTGCTGGGGTCACCAGAATCGTAATTTGGTTCTTATGTGTATTTTTAAAAAGTGGGGGTTTACTTATTTTCCATTCAGCAATGGAAATGGGGCTCTTAACCTCATTCCTGCTGTGTCTGCAGTTTTCAGCTGGGCTAACCTGCAAGTGCACTGGAGCCAAGGCCTGGCTGCAGTGATGCATATGGGTTATGTGCCCACTTCAAAGGCTGCTGGGGGAACACAGATGGCTGAAAATGCAGAGCACCACTTTGGAGCCATCCTTCGCCGCAGCTCCAGCCCCACCCCAGCACCTGCCCTGCCCCGAGTGGCACTCCTGCAGAGGGACTTCCCAGCCCCTCACCCCACGGCTGCCTGGTGAGCAGAGAGCTCTGCACTCAGTTACTGCCGGCTGGGCAGAATTGTAGCCAGCAGGAGCCCACGGCGACTCCCAGGCTGGCTGAGTACTGTGGGCTGGAAGCAGTCTGGCTAAGATGTTCTCTGCTCCTAGAGCAGGGCTTAAGGACTTGATGTGGCTTTAATACAATTCTGCAACTCTTTGGAAGTAGGTTGGAGCCAGGTGGAGGTTGGTCTCCTCTCCCAAGGAATGAGTGATAGGACAAGAGGAGATGGCTACAGGTTGTATCAGGGGAGGTTTAGGTTGGAGATTAGAAGAAACTTCATGACTGAAAGGGTTCCCAAAGACAGGCTACCCAGGGAGGTGGTTGAATCCCCATCTCTGGAGGTGTTTCAAAGACTTGGTGGAGTTGGGGAATGATTGGACTTGATGAGGTTAAAAGTCTTTTCCAACCAAAATGATTCTGGGATTCTCAGAGTGTTTTTATTTGTAACTTAACTGCTGGAGTGGATGCACTTTCTCTGAAATGGTTTTTGAAGGAAAATCAGTGTTTTGCAAAGACCAAAGGCTCCCTCTCTCCTCCAGTCTCCCAACCTCAGCAGCCTCAGCTGAAGTGGTGTAACTGGGCTGTGCTGTGCTGCAGGCTGTGTGGGAGGCTTGCCAAGGGGCCAGGAGCTGTGCCCAGTCTGCACATACACAGCTCAAGGTTTTAACTGGTGATGAGTATGCACAGCACTTCCCAGTGCAAACAGAGAAGATGTTCTGAGGCTCTTGGGAGCATGATGAATGGCTGCAGGAAAAAAGTTTTTTAGGAGTGGGGTTCAGTCGTGGTGCTTTGCTCTCTTCCTTTGAGGAGCATGCCTGCTGTGCAGTGTATGAAGTCATGATTGTCAGCATTTGGGGGCTTTATTTTCTTATTTGATCCCTTTGAGGATTTTCACAACCCTCATACTTGTGGGTGATCTGCTCTGGCTCAGCCTGTGCTGGCTGTGGCCTGAAATGCAGACATGGACTTGGGGACATGTGGATGGGGAGCTGATTGCTGGCAGAATTGAACCCAGGTCCTTGCAGGTTCTGCTCCAGCTCTGCCTGCTTTAGCCAGGCTTGGGTGGAGGGGAAGCTGGAATGGCCGAGGCTGGAGGCATTTGTGGGTGGTCAGGAGCCCTGCAGACGGTGGTGTGGAACAGCTGGGAGCACTTTTTAGTTGGGCATGGAAGATGCAACCATGAATTACAGACCTGCAGAAACCTCAGCAGCATGCTGCAGCTGCCCGCTGTCTCAGCCCCCTCTGTAGTGTTCAATTTGCTGCTTCCTGCAAAGCCCTTTCGCCGTGCTTAGTGTCCCTCAGGGGCTGTGGGGTGGCCCAGGTGCTCATCCCTGCCAGGTTGCCCCCACACTGCCCGGGGCGGCTGGCTTGGCTTGCCCAGCCCCGCTGCGGTCAGCACCAGCGCAGCCTCGGCTGCCTGCCGCTGCTCTTTGAACCGCTGAGGTGTTGAAAGCAAGGGCAGGTCTCACCAGCCACCCGTGTCTGGACTTGCAGAGAGCTCTCTGGGTGCAGTGCTGAGGAAAACGCTGCTGTCAGCTCTTCAGCGAGCACGTAGGGCTGCAGAGGGCTGCATTGCTCTCCTGGCCTGCAGCCACCCCACCTATAGATCCTCCTGAGCTTTAAGCATAGAGTTGTCCTCAGGGCCAGCTCTCCTTTCCTCTGAACTGCCCATGCTGGATCCCTCAGTGACTGTGCTGTATATAACTTCGTTGCATCATTTTCCCAGTGTGCTTGCTGAGGGTTAACTGCCGGAATGTAGGGAGAGAGCATCGACGTGTACAGAGAATGAGGAAAGCAAAGTTTCTTGGTGAAGGGGTGTTTGGAAGTGAGGGTTTCACTCCTCCAAGCTGCCTGACAAAAACTCTGGATACACGGGTTCAGAAATTTTTGACCATTTTAGCTGGGGATGAAGCAATTACTGAAATGTTTCTTGTGTTCTGCAAACCAAATGCATGTCAGGAAATAAATACAGAAGTTGGTGGCTTGGCTTTCATCACCAGGCACTTAAGCAGCCTGCTAATGACTTGAAAAGGCAGCAGGAGCAAATCTCTGGAAGAAAAATGGCAGTATCAGCCTTGTTTTCAAGTTTCTTCTGCTTCACTAAGAATGAATCTAAACAATGAAGACAAATCCATGTAAGAGGAGTGGTAATGACTCAGTGTCTTGGTGTGGGACAGTAGCTCTGTTTTGCAGGCATCACTTGCTGCTTCTGACTGAGATTTCCTGACAGGTGGTTGGGCTAGAGAGGCTCTGTAGGAACCAGGTAGCACAGAACAGACAATCCTCATGAAGATGATTGTAGATCATCTCTTCTCCTTGGTAGTGGTGGTCATTTAAACACAGAGTTTAAAAGACTTGAAAAAATTCTTTTCAGAAACCTGTTAAATAATTCTTATTTCACAGTGGAGTGTTTGGTAAAAGACCAAATATCCTGGGAAAGACCTGAAATGCCCAGCAGAATTCTCTCCTTCAGTGCCTGGTTAGAGAGGTCTCTGCTGATAGACTGGAAGCAGGCTGAGATGTAGTGACCTGTCTGCAGCAGGGAAATGAGCTAGCCTGGTGGAAGGAAAACCCTTGGGAACCAGCTTAAATAGGAAATCACTCTTCTGAGTGGTGTCTCCTTGATAGATCTTGCTCTTGCCATCAAAAATGGTTTCTGCTGGTTAAATGAAGTTGTTCTGGGTTTTCTAGCTGAGCTCTCTCCTGTTTCACCTCCAAGCCCTAGTTGCACACATCTTTACAGACCTCTTCAGGTCACAGTAGTTGTACTTGTTAACACCAGGCTGGAAGAACATAGCTTCTGTTTTAAATGTCTGCTTGGTAGTGCAAGAGTTGATGTTTGCCTACTATACACTCCTGTGCCTGCACTGGAGTTGCACCTGATGCTTCTGTGACAAAAGAAATCAGATTTAAGAAATTGCTCTAAGTGGTGAGTTTTACAAATGAAGAAAACGAGTTGGGAAAGAAAGCACGGTAAAAGGAGAGCTTGTTCTGTATTTTCTGTGAGGAGTTGCTGAGACGTGGCTGAGTTTGGGGTTGTGTTGGAGGTGTGCATAGCTCTCCTGTCTCCTCTCTTGCAGTGGTGGATGGAGCCGTGACTCTTCCAGCTTGTTTTTTGCTGATGGACAAAGAACAACAAATACAAGCTGGAACACAGGAAGTTCCACCTCAACATGAAGAGAAAATTCTTTGCTGTGAGGGTGCAGGAGCCCTGGAATATGCTGCCCAGAGGGTGAGGTCTCCTCCTCTGGAGTCTTTCAAAACCCATCTGGATGCGTTGCCGTGTGATGTGCACTAGGTGATCGTGCTTTGGCAGGGGTGTTGGACTTTATCTCCAGAGGTCTTTCCCATCCTCTACCGTTCTGTGATGGTGATGGCTCTTCCCTCCCCAAGCTGGCAAGCTGAGGGGTATGTGTGTGGCTGCTGTCTGCCTCCTGAGGAGCCACCTGGCCCCCCTCCTGGGCACCAGGCCTGTTTCACATGCTGACGGTGTAGGCATGTTCTTCTCAGCAGTGAGATGTTTGCTTTCCATCTCCTCATGCTCCAAAGCATGCTCACTGCCTGCTTATATGTGAGGTTTACAGCATCTGCAACTGGCCTGGATCTTGCCAGGGCCTGAGTATGGCAATCAGTGACCCTGTTGGAACAGAAAAGTGTTGAGCTGTGGATGGTGGAGGTCTTTGTGGCCTATGGGCCGAGATGCCATTGTCTTGCTCGCACTCCTCTAAGTGAGGCTCTCTGGCATATTCAACAAGGTGTTTGGTGACATCTTCATGATTGTTCCGGTAAGGTTTTTGCCTAGGAAAGTGACCTTTCCATCTGTGGGTTACATGGCTGATTTGAGACATGTGGTGTGCTTAGGATTTGCCTTGGCAAAATGGGAGAAGGGTGTTCGCACTGCTCTGGAGAGGCAGGAATGGTGCCTCTGGAGGTCTCCTGGCTGTTCTGGGAAATGCCTGACCACTCCTTCAGTGAAGAAATTTTCCCTAATATCTGATTTAAACCTTAACTGGCACAATTTC
Organism: Semnornis frantzii; assembly: GCA_013399775.1. Taxonomy (NCBI): domain Eukaryota; kingdom Metazoa; phylum Chordata; class Aves; order Piciformes; family Ramphastidae; genus Semnornis; species Semnornis frantzii. Next base: position 67,367 of record VWYK01124259.1, read on the forward strand.
AAGCCACTCATTGGAACAGGCTGCCCAGGGCAGTGGTGGAGTCGCCATCCCTGGAGGTGTTCAAGAACTGCGTGGCCATGGCACTTTGGGAGATGGTTTAGTAGCCATAGAGGTGTCAAATTGGTGGTTGGACTTGACAATCTCAGAGGGCTTTTCCAGCTGAAGCAGTTCTATGATTCTGTGACCTCCTGAAAAGTACATGCTTGCCACTTTATAAGCACTCTTCCAAAAAATGCTGACTAAGGACTTTTTGGTGAGTATCTTGGTTTTCTGAATTCAGTGAGCTGTATCTGGTGTTTGTTAGGGCATTTCTGTGCTCCGTTGTATTTGCCTTGTGAAATCTCTTTCTGAACTGCTCTGCTGACATAAATTTATTTTCAAACATTGATGTAAATAATGATAGGCAGAGTATATTGAATGGGTTGATATTAGAATGGGTACTGGGAGGTGAAGATTAAAAATGCGCCGAGGTCTAGTGGTTGACTGCAGTCATGAATAGGAAATGGAGATGGAATTTAAAAAGGGAGGCAGGTTGGATGGATGTTTGTAGGAATGCATTAAGCTGCTGGTGCTATTGATACAAGATTATCTGGAAATAGAGCGGGGTAGCAGTTATCACTCGGCCCCCTTATCACTCTTAAAGGGCAGCTGTCTGCTGCTCAGAAATGTTGGGTGGTTTGCAGCTTTCAGAGCCGCTTATATTAAAAATCTTAAACCACCTGCCTTTCACACCCTCAACATGAAGAGCAGAGAGTGGAGAAGAGATGTAGAGGATGAGGTCCCAGTTCACTTCTCCCACACAGTGTATGGGGTTAGGCTGGATATTAGGAAATGCCTTTGCTGAAAGAGTTATCAAACATTGGAACGGTCTGCCCAGGGCAGTGGTGGAGTCACTATCCCTGGAGAAATTTAAATGTCATGTGGACATGGTGCTTAGGGACGTGGCTTAGGGCTGACCTTGCAGTGCTGTTGAAGGTTGGACTGGATGATCTTGAAAGTCTCTTCCAACCAAAGATACTCTGTAAATTGGATTCTTGTGCTGCCTATCTGGTGCAGCCCACAGAATGGCATCTTAAGCCACCTTCCCCTGCCAAAACTGGCTGCAGGTGTTCAGGTTTGGTTTCTTCTTTGTTAGCCCTGTTAAATAGGGAAGGAGACTTCTTCATTTCCCAAGAAACTCAGCTCTAGAGCAGAGCTCTTCCTGAGTGATGCAGTCCCTGTGCTGGAGACTCTGAGTGTCCAGAGCTCTTGTGCTTTTGCTGCTTTGGGGGCTTTTGTGAAGTGGTGAAGCTGAGCTGTTGCTGCTTAGTGCTGGGCAACTCAACTCCTACAAAAAAAAATCCATCATCAAAGGCTACCCAGGACAGTAGTGGAGTCCCCATCCGTGCAGAGGTTTTCAAGCTGTGAAAATGTGATGCTGAGGGCTATGGTTTGGTGGTGACCTGGCAGTGCTGGTTTAAGGGTTGGCCTCCATAATTTAAAGGTCTCTTCCAACCTATATAATTCTGTGATGATTCTGGCTGTTGTGTAATACTTGTTCCTCACACTGAGAAAGAAAAGAAATCTCTGAGTGGAGTTGTCATCTCTGCAAGCTTCTTGCTTTGTGTGTCCCCAAAACGGCTATGGTAGTAAAGGGGAAGGAACCACCAAGAAAAAACTGTCTAGTGGGCAGCTAAGTAGGCTCTATAGTAACTTCTCCAAGTCTCTGTTCCTTCACCTGCCTATGTGCCCTGGCAGGTGCCACGTCTTCCCCCCAGTCTAGCCGTTTGAATAATATTGTTACTTTAAATAGTGCCAAGGCCCTTTTGTCCTGCCGGAGGTTTCAGCAGCTCCGAAACCAGCTCCACCTGCCACATGTGCCCTTCATGGGCTGATTTCAGGGTTTCTCTTTGAAATGAGTGGTCCTGCTCAGCAGGTGGCCCGGGCACAGCCCGCTGAGGGGTGGGAACCTCGGCAGGGCTGGGAGCTGGGTGCAGGCTGGAAGCTGGGTGCCGGGGGGCGGAGGGCTGGGATCGGCCACGAGATGACTGCAGTGTCTGTGCATGTTCAGCATGCAGGACAGGGCACAGCTGCTGGGGCAGCTCCCTGACTGACAGTGTCACTGCTTGCCTGGCCTGGCTCCGTGCTGAGGAGTCGCCGCCTGGGTGGGATTGTTCCTCTGGCGAAGCTTCTGGTGTTCTACAGTCATTTCTTGGTAGGCAAGGGGCGCGTTTCGCAGAAGGGGTTGGGTTGGAAGGGATCTTAAATGCCATCTAGTTCAACCCCCCTGCCATGGGCAGGGACACCTTCCACTAGCCCAGGTTGCTCAAGCCCTCATCCAACCCGGCCTTGAGCACCTCCAGAGAGAGGATATCCACAGTGTCCCATGGCAACTTGTTCCAGTGTCTTACCACCCTCACTGGAAAGAATTTCTTGCTAATCTCCAGGCCGAATCTGCCTTCCTCAAGCTTCAATCCATTGCCCTTATCAAACATTCCTCCCCAGCTCTCTTGTAGCCCCTTTCAGGTACTGGAAATCTCATTTAATGTTTCTCTGGAGCCTTCTTTACTCATGGGTTGGTTTGGTTTGCCTCTGCTCACCTTTGGCCGTGCAGCCAAGCAGTGACAGTTCTGGTGGTGCCATGGAGGTTGTGCCTCTGAACACTGGCATGTGCTCAATGTGTTTGTGTGGGAAGGTGTGCTGGGCTTGATCTTCAAGGTGAATTTCAGTCATGTGAGGAGTAGAGACTTGAACTCTGATCCCTAGGGTCCCTTCCAACTTGAGACCTTCTGTGATCTCCCAGAATTTGGAAGGGGAGAGTATGCAGTGGTGGTGCATTGCTGGAAGGCAATGAGTTGATGTTGTTCAAGCCAGCTTTAAAAGGTACATAGAGACTGTGTCTTCAGAAAGCTGAGACTCTTCTGGGATGTCTTTTTACTTTTTTAGGCTTTTAAAAATTACTTCAGTATTTGCTGACATCACAACTAACTCAGACATCTTTTCAAGCCAAAGGCAGCTGAAGAAACTGCTGCTGTAGTGCCAATAAACCAAGGCAGCCAAGTGCCTGTACTACCAGCTGTTCCAGTGGACAGGAGATGCTCTTCTAGCTGTGAGGAGATCTCAGAATAAAGATGTGTTACCAGCAGCATGTGTAGTGTATCTCCTTGGAAAGGAGAACTTTGGGCAGTTACTGGTGTTTGCAGCCCAGAAATCAAGTATAAACCTGAAACCAACCTGCCTAGGCTGGCTGTGCCAAATCAGCTTTGCACTGAGGTGAGAAACTTGGCTTTGTTCTCCTGTATCTACACCTCTTTGTCAGCTGGTGCTGCCAGAGCCCTGCCTGGGGGGTGTCTGGTGGCTTTGGGCTGGGACAGCTGGGGTCCTGTGCTGGCACTACCTGCAGCATGATGTGGCCTGCACAGCCACCCAGGGCTTTTCTGACTGAGGTGTGGAGTGTCCTGGGTTGTTTCTGCTGAGACACCTGGGTGATGAACCAGGAACCTGGGCTATCTGCTTGCAGGAAGTGAACAAAGCAACCCAAGGAGCTCCATCAGTAGCACTTCCCTAACAAGAAGCTAATAATCTGACTAATGAGGAGTTCGTGCAGCTCTCTGCCTGTGTAGCAGGTGGGATCGCTGGGTGTGCATAGAATGCAGGGGCCAGAGGCACAACAGCGAGTTACAGCACCCAGACCTGCAGCGAAAGTCTCCAGCTGATGGCAGTGGCTGGCAGCTTGGCTCCTTGCCCAGTGCTGCCGAGGGGCTGTCTTCACAGCCTTCTGCACCCAGAGCTGCTGCCGACCAGGTCTTGACCCCTGAGGCTGTGTGCTGGGGGTGCTGATCTGCTCCAGAACCTCTTGATTTCAGCTGGCTGCCTCAGATGACACTTTAGGTGCAGCTGCTCTTCGGAGCAGGACTTCTGCTGTTACTGCAGACCCCCTCAGTTGGCTCCTCGCAGGCTGGTGCTTGTCAGTGGCACCAGAAATGCTGCACACTCTGGGAGGTACTGAAGTCCCTGCTGCTGAGGGACTTTTGGGAGGGCTGTCCTTGCCAAAGGTGTGGATTTGCTGCTCTTTGGCAGCCGTGACCGTGCTTGGGGAGGAAGCCCCTGGTAGGTCTGTGCCTCTGGATGACAAACCCAGAAGAAGGGCTTGTGTTGCAATACCAGATGTGTTTTACTGCTGCTGTTGTGGGAGGAGAACTTTGGTTTTGAGAGTGTTTGGCATAGTGTGTGTGTATATATATATATATTGTTTTTTTTTTTTCTTTTAAACAATTCCACCAAATGAGTGAAGTTGCTGCTCAGGGCATGTGTGCCAGCACTTGAAATCAGTGTGACAGCCACTGTCTGATTTCAGATTCTTTCCCTAATTTAGTGTTTGTTCCTGGTTCAGAAATGGAAAATTCTCTTTGTGTGTTGGTCTGTTGTGGGAGGAGGGGAGGAAAACAAGCGGAGCTGTATTCCCAGTGGGCAAACTCTAATGATAGCCTGGAGAGGTCCCACGCATGGTGTGCTCAGCTCCTATTTTAGGAGTGTCCACTGCATTCGTGGCTGGGAGCTGTTCTCATGGGCTAGAGCTGAGAAACAGAACGTAGCTGTGAGTGAGGTCACTGTAAACGCTTGTGCCAGAGCCCACTCTGCCAGCTGCAAGGGCACTGCCCTCTTTGCCACCACATTCTCCAGACAACTAGAGAGCTTCCAGTGTTCCCCATTAGCTGGTGGAGAGTGGTGTCCTCGACCTGTGTGCTGTGGTGAAAGGCTCATGTTATGCCCCAAAACCATGTGCGTGGCTCTGCATGGGAGAGTGGATTTGTCCCAGCTAGGTATCTCCAGGCACTTGGCTGAGGAGACTCAGGTTAGTTTCCTGCTCTAAATCTTCTCTTAAATTCATACAATCACATTGGTTTGGGTTGGAAGTGACTTTAAAGATCATCTTGTTCTAACCCCCCACCATGGGCAGAGACACTTTCTACTATATCAGGTTGCTCAAGGTCTCATCCAACCTAGCTTTGCAGACTTCCAGAGAGGGGGCATCCACAACTTTCTTGGGCAACCTGTTCCAGTGTTTCCCCACCCTCATTGTAAAGAATTTCTCCCTAATCTCACCTCCTTGAGCTTCAATCCATTCCCTCTTGTCCTAGCACTACAAGCCCTTCCTGGCTTCCTTGTGGACCCCTTCCTCTTACTTAGCTGAGGCACCTGGAGCTGGGAGGGAGGTGCTGGGCTTGCCGAGGCTGTGTGCTGCAGCTTGTTTTACTTCTCTCTGTGGTCCCTCAGCCTGCCAAGGTCACTCCAGATGGACTTAACCAGCAAGCTCAGTTCTGTGGCATCGTGTCCGCAGCACCTTTAAATGTCCTTCCTTTGGTTTGGGTCAAGGCACTTCCAGAATTCTCCAGTGTAACTGTTTCCATGTAGAAGTGGGATGTGGTTCAGCAGATCTGTTTTAAATTCAGTTCGTTGGGTTTTGCCTTCTGCTAAGTGGCCCTGTGCAGCTGCCTCCCCTTGCTGAGTGCCCCCAGCAGGGTGTGTGCCAGAGCTCCTGCAGAATGCCACTGGGCTCTCCAGACCTGAGTACTCGGAGAGGCCAGATATGACTGGCATTCCTTTGATGGTGCCAGCTCGTGGCCTTTGTCTTGCTGAATCGGCTCAATTGGTATCGTTAGCTCCTACTTGGTGGTCCCTCAGCACTAGCTGCAAGTGAGATTTCTTCCCTTGAAGAGGTTTCATTGTTTAACGATTTGGTTGTCTCTATGAAAGCCTCTGTTAAGTTTTGCCTCAATTCTCCTCTTACAGGTGATGAACTGAAGCTAAAGATGGTCCACTACGAATGTGTGTGTGAAGGCACGTCCTGCGGCAATAGAGACCGGTGCCATGGCCAGCAGTGCTTTGCTTCCCTGAGCATTAATGACGGTGCCAAGGTCTACCAGAAAGGCTGCTTCCAAGTCTATGAACAAGGGAAGATGACCTGCAAGACCCCTCCCTCTCCAGACCAGGCAGTAGAGTGCTGCCAAGGCTACCTGTGCAACATGAACATCACTGCCCGGCTGCCTTCTTCTAAAGGTGGGAGCTTCCCTGATAAACAGGGGAGTTGTTGACAAGAACTTAGCTTTTCTCTGCTGTGGTGGGAGTGGGATGGTAAGGGTTTAACCAGGGCAACAGGACCCTTTCATAGAATCATAGAATTGTTTTGGCTGGAAAAGGCCTCCAGAATCGAGTTCAACCATTGAAGTAAGATCACCATGGCCATTGAAACGTGTCCCATAGTGCTGTGTCCACAGGTTCCTTGAACACCTCCAGGGATAGTGACTCTACCACCTCTGTGGGCAGCCTGTTCCCATGCCTGACCACTCTTGCAAGAAAGAAATTGTTCCTCATCTCCAACCTAAACCTCCCCTGGCGCAGTTTCAGGCTACTTGCTCTTCTATCACCTGGTACTAGGGAGAAGAGAGCAATGCTTTGTTTTCTGCCCTGGGGCTCACTGGCACTCATGTGATGTGCACAGGTTGGATGGTGTGTGGTGCTGGGTGGATGGTAGGGGGAAGGGTTAGGGGCTTACTGCCTGGGATGTATTTCACTGCTGAGGTTTGGGAGCTGTTCTGAGGTGGGTCTGACAGCTCTGCAGGGAGTTGCTGCGGTGCCACCTACTGTCAGTGCAGCTCTGGCTGGGGCACAGCCTCACTTGCAGCCTGGATGACTACCAAGTCAAGTGTGAGTGTCAGTGCTGTCTGTATCAAACGCTTCCTCTGGGAATCCGCACATTTATTTTTGTCCTTTCCCTTTTATTTCCTCCTCTCTCCTTTTCCCAGGCCAAACCTTCCAAGGAGATGCTGCAGGTTACAGCATGGAGACACTAATCATTGTGATCCTGGCTCCTGTGATCGTGCTGGTGGTGTTCTCTGCAGTGGCTGTGCTGATCATCCGCAGGATACGGAAGAACCACATGGAGAGGCTCAACTCCAGAGATGCAGAATATGGCACAATTGAGGGGCTGATTGCATCCAATGTTGGGGACAGCACCTTGGCAGTAAGTGATGGGAACTCTGGGCTCAGCCCCTTCACCTCCAGACTCCCACCTTGTACCCTCCAAACATAGAATCATAGAGTGGTAAGACTGGAAAGGACCTCTAGGATCATCCAGTTCAAACCCCTGCCATAGTCAGGGACACCTCCCACTAGCACAGGGCACTCAAGGCCTCCTCCAACCTGGCCTTGAACACCTCCAGGGAGGGAGCAGCCACAACCTCCCTGGGCAACCTGTGCCAGTGTCTCACCACCCTCACTGTAAAGAACTTCCTCCTAACATCCAGTCTAAATCTCCCCTCTGCCTGTTTAAACCCATTGGCCCTTGTCCTGTCATTCCCAGACCTTGTCAATAGTCCTTCCCCAGCCTTCCTGTACCCCCCCTTCAGATACTGGAAGGCTACTCTAAGGTCTCCTGGAAGCCTTCTCTTCTGCAGGCTGCAGAGCCCCAACTCTCTCAGCCTGTCCTCACAGGAGAACTGCTGCAGCCCTCTGATCATCTTCGTGGCCTCCTCTGGACCCGCTCCAACAGTTCCATGTCCTCACTGTATTGGGGGCTCCAGAACTGCACACAGTACTCCAGATGGGGTCTGAGGAGAGCAGAGTAAAGGGGCAGAATCACCTCCCTTGCTCTGCTGCCCACACTGCTCTTGATACATAGCCCCATCAATGACAGGACTCTTTGCTGCCACTCGAGGGCTTCTGTGGTGACATTTCAGTGCTCACAAATCCATAGTTTACATGAAATGTAAACACTCTTTTCTGTGGAAATTTTCCTCATGTCCAGTCTAAATCTACCCTGTTTCAGTTTGAGGCTGTTCCCTCTCATTCTGTTATTAATTACCTGTGAGAAGCGACCAGCACTGACCTCTCCACAGCGTCCTTCCAGGTAGTTGTAGAAAGTAATGAGGTCTCCCCTCAGCCTCCTTCTCTTTAAACTAAGCAGCCCCAGCTCCTTCAGTTGCCCTTCATAAGATTTATTCTCCAGGCCCTTCCCCAGCTTCATTGTCCTCCTCTGCACTTGCTTCAGTACCTCAAAGTCCCTCTTGTAATGAGTTGCCCAAAACTGAACACAACACTTGAGGTATGGCCTCGCCAGTGCTGAGTACAGGGAGACAATCACCTCCCTACTCCTGCTGGACACAGCACTCCTAATCCAAGCCAGGATGCCATTGGCTTTCTTTGCCACCAAGAGAACTTTTGCAGGCATAGCTTCTTTGAGCTGGAGAAGCTCTGTGAGTTGTAGTCAGGCTGCTGATGTTCCCAGAAATGAAAATCAGGGAACGTCTGGTGGTTGAGGAGCCCAGAGTGATAGTAAAGGTGTAAAAGTGTCTGAAGAGCAGCCTGAAAGGTCAGAAAAGTTGTGGTGCATGCAGAAGAAAAGACATATTTATAACTTCTGCAAACTTCAAACCTGACTCCCATGATCTCAGTGGAAGGGCTCTGGGATGAGTAGGAAATGAATGACATTTTGTTGACAGAAGAGTGACAGGAATTGTAAGAAATGAGAGCTGCTTACTCAAAACTGAGCTTTTAGAGTATGTTCTCATTCACACTCTCTCTGGAAAACAAAACAATGTGGGGAGGTGTTTCCTTTTTCAAGAAGACATGTGTCTCACCCTTTCACTGGAGGTGAGAAAGAAGTGTTCCCAGCAGCTTTCCATGCTTTATCAGAACTCAGCCTTCAGAGGCAGCCTGAGTGTTTGCTTCTGAAACCAGTGCAAAGAGAAGCTTTCTCCTCCTCACATTTCAAAGATAAAATCTTTTCAACAACGTGAAGGGCTTGGAAAACACTTCCCATCTTGGTGTTTTCCCACCATAACTTGCATGCAGTGCAAGGTTGAAAAGTGCCTGAAGGAAAATGGCCCAAACCAGAAATGGTTTTAATAATGTGCTGCATGGGCTGCCTGTTTTCTTTCTGGGGTTTGGACAGCTTCTCCCTGTAGGAAAAAGAAACCAAAAGGGACATTTCCTTTAAGTGAGGAAGAACCTTTGATAATTTCCTTAGAAGGTGCTGTCTACCACACCTTCTTGGAAACAGCTTTGACATCATCTTAAAAAAAGTATCCTAGAAAATGGCTGTAGCTCCTCAGCTGATAGTTGACATCTGCTCTGCAGATGTGACTATGGGAACTTAGTAAAAGAAAGATCTGTGGGACCACTCAAAATGGAACTGTTCTGGGAAGCTGGAAGCTGTTTATTGGCTCTCTGTGTTTTGAGGCAGAGGCACTTCTGTACAATCAGAGAGTTGCCAGGATTGGAAGGGACCTCAAGAATCATTTAGTTCCAACCTCCCCTGTCACGGGCAGGGACACTTTCCACTAGATCAGGTTGCCCAGAGCCACAAAAAATTCTAGGGATGGGTCTTCCATCACCTCCTTTGGGCAAGCTGTTTCAGTGTCTCCCCACCCTTGTGGTGAAGAACTTCTTGACATGAATAAGAGCTGAGAGACTCACATGGAGAACCCCCACCACCCCTTCCCAAGGTGTTATGGAAGCTTTCAGGGTTTGAGATGGTCAGTAAGGGTCACAATAGCAGAAGCTCTTTCTTTAAGGAAGAAATGGTTAAAGTCTGTGTAATCAGACTCCTGGGTAGCTGGATCTCCCACTATGCATTTTTGAAGCACCCTGTGTGAGGAGGGAGTAAACCAGAGCCAAGTGGAAGGGCCTGGTTCCCATACTGGGGTGACTCTCAACATGATGAGAGGGTAGAAAGGGCCCAGTTTTTCACCTTCCACTGTACAGGAGCAGAGAGAGGCATCAAAATTGGTAAGAAAGAGCAAGGATTAAGATAAGGAAGGTGGTTCTTAATACAGTGGTCAGTGAGCCAGCAGAACACCTTGCCCAGTGATTTTTCTGGATGCTGCAGTAGGTAAGTGAAGTAAATAATTCAAAGTATCCAGCTAAGGGGGTCCTTGGGCAGAATGTGCATGGAAGCTGGGAGAGCATTAGAGAGAAGGTTAAAGTATTCCCAGAAGAGGATCAGGTGTGTTTAAAGGTTTCCTATATTCATTTCTGATTCACTGCCCTCTGCTATCCAAATTTCCCAGCACCCTAACACCCCTCTGTACTTCCCCATGTCTGATATTTCTGTGCATCCAGGACACCAAATCGCTCCACTTGTAAGAACCTAATAAGGAGCATTGCCCTTGGGTAGGGTCAGAGACAAGATCCTTGTCTGGGGGGACCTGAAGATGCCCATTTGGGTACCAGGATTTTGGCTCTTCACTGCCAAGTTCCCGGGAAAGATCGAATGATGGAAATTGGTCTCTCCTGTTGGAACTCCAAATCTCCAGGCACTGCAGGATCAAGTCTGTTACAAACTACAGCAACTGTCTACTGCTGCCCTGCTCTTTTGCTTCAGCTTGGCCATGTGTAAATGGACCCGATAAATTTTAATGCCTTTGTCTCTCTCTAATTACCCCCCAAGGCTCGATTCTGTGTTACTGGTTTAAACCACCCAGTTTGGCTGTGTTCACCATGAGCTAGGCATATGTGCAGCTGGTGATCTGTCTTTAAGCAATGACTGCCAGCTTTTATCAGCTCCTATCTCTTTATCAGTGCAAGGCCATTTCCATGCCGTTCACAAACCTTTTGCACTTCGGGTCGTTTGTTGTTACTTGGAAATGGTGATAAAACCTAAGAGAACAGACCAAAATTATTTTTAAAAGAGGCAGGAGAAGATGATGACTTTGAAGGCTTGGTCTGATGGAGCTGGCTTGTTCTGGGCTGTCAGACCCTCTTAGCTTCATCGTGGCAGTACCTCTGGAGAGCCGTGGAGTGAAAAACCATTGCTAGTTGCTTGTTTCTAAATGTTCAGTTAAGCAGTCACTTAAATTGCAGGCTTTTCTTCTCCTTTGTGTTTTAAATCCTAGGTTTGTTACACATTAGTTTGCATTTAGGATTAGTCTCCATAGTGTAGCAAATGCTTCAGGCTCTCCTTAATCTTCCCAATGGGGAGTGGAAAGAGCTGTAGCCTTCTCAGATCTTGTTTTTACAGTCAGTCGCTGCAGATAAGTTTGTTTGGGTGGTGTGGTTTTTTTTTTCCTTCCCCTCTGATACAAGCAGGAAGGAAAATGAAGTCTGTTTGTATTAAAAAGCAAAATAGCAGTCTCCTGCCATTCCCAGGCTGTCTTGAGCACTCATTTCTCCTAACAATTTTTTAATGAGATTTCCTGGGATCTGGGTAAAGCTCAGAAATGCAGTTTGCTGGAAATGCTAGAAAGTCGATTATTCTTATGTTTTTCTTTATCCTCTTGTCCTTTGTAAGGGAAGGGGAAAAAAAAAACAAACCCAAAGTTTAGTAATAGAGTTGCTAATGCTTCAAGCTAGCAGAGAAGCCCTACAGAGAAGTAGCTGGATATTAGCACTGGACAAGGCTAATGGACTTGTAACCTTCAGTTAGGCTCACTCATGGCTTTATGGAAGTCTACAGTTTTATAGTCTGACTTCCATGCTCTAAAATACCAGAAAGTGATAAAAAAGACTCATTGTGGAAACTTTTCTGCATCTCAGTGAGGTATCTGTGTAGGTCATCCAGGGAATGCTTCTGTCTCCTGGTTTGCAGTTGCCTGTGGTATTGGGGAAACTTCCCATGCAGATGCCAAAGGTGTAGCTCCTCCACCAGTCTCTCCTGGGGGTGGGATGTACTTTGCTGTAGCAAAACCTTGCAAAGGACATTCTCTGTCCATCTGTATCACAGAGAATCACAGAATCATTGAGGCTGGGCAAGACCTCTGAGATCATCGAGTCCAACCTATGGCCCAACACCAGCTAACTCATGCCACCATGTGCCACATTCAATCTTTTCTTGAAGACCTCCAGGGGTGGTGACTCCACCTCCCTGGGCAGTCCATTCCAGTGCCTTATCAACCTTTTCATGAGGAAGTGCTTCCTAATAGCCAACCTAAACCTCCCCTGGTGCAGCTTCAGAGCATGCCCTCTTGTCCTGTCAGTGGTTGCCTGGGAGGAGAACCTGACCCCCCTGACTACAACTTCCTTTTAAGTAGTTGTAGAGAGTGACAAGGTCCCCTCTAAGTCTTCTCTCCAGGCTGAACAGCCCCAGCTCCCTCAGCCTCTCCTCATACCAGTTTCCCTGCAGCCCCCTTATGGCAGTGGCGAGGCTGTGTCTTGCCCTGAGCAACCAAACAACATCACCACAACCCTTAGGATGCCAATGAGCTCTGACTCCCCCTGCCCTGTGACGTGGTGGACCTCTGTGAACTTAGGGGATAAATAAATGTAGTTCTCACAGGGTGTGAACTTGGGCTTTTGCTTTTGAACAGGACTTACTGGACCATTCCTGCACATCTGGCAGTGGTTCTGGACTTCCCTTCTTGGTGCAGAGGACGGTGGCTCGCCAGATCACGCTGGTGGAGTGTGTAGGTTGGTATTATTCTCCTTCACATCTGATGCCAAGCCTTGAAACCAGTACAGAGAGAAGGCTTTGCCTCCCATCCCATCAACTGGGCTTCCTGAATTCCTTATATCATCTATGAAATCATTGAGGATTTGAGTTTGGAAAGCGGACTGAGAAAAACCCCTTTCACGTCTTAGCAATAAAAAGGGACAAATATTATCTGTGCTTTAGCATAGCAAAACCTAAGCTTCAGTCAGGCAGTGTTAGAAAATGCAAAGCAGACTCCTTTGGGTGCTTCATAAGCCAAGTAAAACTTCAGTTTTTTAGAAGGCAAACTCGGTGAAGCTTGAAACTGTCAAACTGTGAAACAAGCATTTGTTTATTAAATGGTGTTCAATTGGAAAGCTGTGAAGTTAGTGCAGGATCATCTTGATTTGGGATCTGGAGCTGAAGCTTCAAGCACAGTGGCATCTGAAAAACCCAAAACAGCCCTCCTGTGACTTTGTGCTGCTCAAATGAGGACACAAGTGATCTGCAGCTCACTGCTCTGCACTCCTGCTTTGGGACCGTGTAGGCATGATGCACTCCTGCTGCTCTTCTCCTTGGAGAGAGAATCTTGCTAGTAATTCTTCCCTAAAACTCTTCTGGGCCTTTAACACTGAACTCCTGTGAAAAAAAGAAATAATTTGAAGCTCCATTAAATTTCTCTTCAGCATCTATCCATTATTAATTGGGTAGTGTTAAATTGAAGCGTAGTCAGTTTAGGGAGCATTTGGGTCAAAGACACCCTGAGGGCCATAGTGTTGAGCCAAGGTGCTGTGCTGGCACTGAAGAGGTGAGGCAGGGGTGATAATGTAGGGAAAGGGCTGTTTGAAATGGGTTTAGCTGCTGCTTCAGCCATTTGCACTCAGAAGTGACACTTTTCTGTAAGGCAGAAGCTTGGACTCTGCAGGGCATTAAATCAAATCCAACTAAGTCAGAGCAGCCTGTAGAGCCTGGGCCTGTATTTTCCCAGCTTGTTTTGCTTGTGCTGTGTATTGAGTAGGCACAAATGTTCACACTGGCATGAAGTCCTTTGCTGCTCTGCAATGGCTCTTTCTCAGAAGCTGCAGAAGAGGAGGTGCATGAGGATTTTGCCTGTGAAACAGGCACCTCTCTTGTGCACAGCTGTATGTGTGAGTGTCTCTGGAACTGCACCTGCTCCCAGACTGGCTCAGCTGGCACTCTCCAGAAACCATGTGTGCTGGGCTGGAGAGCAGAAAATGCTAGTGCAGGAAGGTTCTTCTGGATGCCAACATTAGGACATCAGGATTGGGTATCTTTCCTTTGGTCATACCTGCTGCTGCCCCAAATGTGCTTCTAAAGAGCAGAAAGCAGCAGAGCAGTAAAGGGCACAGTTTGGGAATCATGCACAATTCATTCCACAGAGCACCAGGCTGTTGTATTTGGGTTGTGGTGAAAATGGCAACGACCAGGGCTTGCTCTGTGTGCCTTGTCCAGGATGTTTCTTTGCTCCTGGGTACCTGATCATTTCATACTTCCATTCTCAGCTGTTTCTGTAAAACGCTTAGCATGCAGACAGCATCCTGATTTCTTCAGGCCACAGCTGGAGTTTGAGGTGTCTAACTTGGGCTGATGATGTTACAGAGATGTGAAACCTGCATCCCCAGCATTGCCTATCCCTCCTGTCCTCTTAACTATAGAATCCATGGGTCTGATTGTGTGGTGGACACTGAACTTGCAGTGTGCTGCAGAAGCAGTTTCAGTGCTGAAAGCTGAGTTCTGATCCCTGCTTGGTACAAACCCTCTGGACACAACAAGCATTCCAGAAGGAGGAATCCCTGCTCTCAGAGCATGCTGTTGACATCAATAAGAGAAATTAAGGGACAGTAGATCACAGCATGACTGGAGTGGTAAAAAGCATGTGCAGAGGTGCTCAGAGTACACCAGTGTGATACCTGGGCCATGATTGTTGAATTTCCAGCCTGTTAGCTAATCCTGGCCTTCTGCCCTCAGAAGACTGTTAGCTGACAGCTTTTTCTGTGTTGTTTTTTCCCCTTCACCAGGAAAGGGCCGTTATGGAGAAGTTTGGAGGGGTCAGTGGCAAGGAGAAAATGTTGCTGTGAAGATCTTCTCTTCAAGGGATGAGAAATCCTGGTTCAGGGAGACTGAGTTGTACAACACTGTATTGCTGAGGCATGAAAACATCCTAGGTAAGCAAAGCACCTGTGTTGGTGTCTCCTAGTGTGGCTTGGTATAAAGGTGAGTTAATGGAGCAGCTCACCCTGGCCGGGATCTTGCAATCTGAGGTTAGGGTCTTGTGTTTGTGATAAAATAGCTGAGGGGAAGTTTTAAAAGGAAGCCTTGCCAGGAAAGTGCTGAAACTTGAGTCTCCACTGGAGAAAATGTGATGGGAACCACAAATCGTTGTCCTCCTGCAGTGTTCTGGCAAGAAGCAGTCAACCAGATCTATGGAGTGTTGGCAGCAGGAGGTGCCACAACCCCACATGCTGAGAGTTCAGCCTTGCAGCTCTCGTGGCAGGGCAGCCTCATGGCACAGTGTGAAGTGGAGAAGGTCTGGTGGATCTGTGTTTCCTTACAGCTTCAATTTTTCTGGGAGGAAATAGAGGGAGAAGAAGTGGGGAGGAATTTATAACAGATTTAAATATTTGAATGCTTTTCCTTGTGCCTGAGCAAAGTGCAGTGCCAGTCCATTATTTTCTTTTCTGCTCAGGGTCATGCTAAGCCCCTGTGCTGTTTGGATTTCAAGTGTAGTTGCCCCTTTGTCATGTATCTCATTTCCCTGTAAATATGAAAGTGTGCTGATTTTGAGTTTTCTGCATCCCCTGTACCTTGTGTGCTCCCTTCCTGAGAGCTTAGAAAATTGCTTTTTGTGTTGTGTGCCGTGGCTGAAGTTTAAGGAGCCCTTCTGGTTCCTGGCAGATGTGACCTTCTCTCCCTGGTGTGCCACCTGGATGAATCAAAGCAGCAGCCTGTTTTCTGAGTGCTGACTTTTCCTCACCTGCAATCTGTCTGTCTTGAAGCAGTGCTGCTTGGGCTCCTTAGTCTTGTTTCCTGCCAGAGAATGTTCCTGGGCTCTGCGGCTCACCCAACTCGGCATTTGTCTAATGTTTCCTGAAGCTGTTGCTTTGTTGCTATAAAAACCATTTGGTGGCCTCCTGAAATAGGAGTTAATTGAACTTCCCTTCCCCAGAGAGCAAGCAGCTTGGCTGAAATTATGTTAGACATTCCCCATGTTCCTCTGACTGCCTGGAGTCTTTCTTGCTGTCAGATTTGTTGGCTATCAGAGAGAGTTTTGTAGGTGTGCTACTAAACAGCACCATAGCTTGTGAAAGTGTCACGTTGTGCAGGAATCTGACTTGAGGAGAGAAAGCAGTGTGGGTGTTCTCTCTGACAAATGTCCTCTCTGGGCCTTTTGTAAACAAGATTTGTTCCTCTCACTTGGAAATAAAACTTGGTGCTTCCCAGCTAAAGCTGTTGGGGTCAAGAGTGTGCTGCTAAGTGATGACTTCTGAGGTAACAGGAAGGGAGCTGCTCCTGAATTTTTTCACTCAATTTTAATATTAATCATAGAATGGTTTGAGTTGGAGGGGACCTCAAAGATCATAGAATGGCTTAGAGTGGAAAGGACCTTAGAGATCATCTACTCCAACTTCCCCACCATGGGCAGGAATGCCTCACAACTAGACTTGATTGCTCAAGGCTTCATCCAACTTGGCCTTGAACACAACCTCCCTGGGCAAACTATTCCAAAGTCTCACCACCCTCATAATGAAGAACTTCTTCCTAAGATCCAGTCTAAGCCTACTCTCCCTCAGTTGAAAATCATTTCCCCTTGTCCTGTTGCTGGACACCCTTGTGGAAGTCCCTCTGCAGCCTTCCTGTAGGATTCCTTCAGGTATCAGAGGGCAGAGTCTTGCCTACTCTTAAGCTGAACAACCCCAGCTCCCTCAACCTACCCTCATAGCAGAGATGTACCAGCCCTTGGATCATCTTTGTGGCCCTCCTCTGGACGTGCTTCAGTAGTTGGGTCCTTACGATGGGAACACCAGAACTGGATGCAGTATTTGAGGTGAAGGTCTCATAAGAGCAGTGTAAAGGGGAAGAATCCCTTCTCTTGACCTGCTGACAAGCTTTTGGCAGGTCAAGGTTGGTTGTTGGAGGTGCTCTGATAGCCTTCCCTTGGCTGTTAATGTGAAGCTGGCACAACATCTAGGGTCCTTTTTAGTGGCCATGATGCATAAAGATGTTTAACTCTTCTGGACTTGATGATCTTGGAGCTCCTTTCCAGCCTAGTCTTGATGGTTGGCCTCAACCTTAGAGGTCTTTTCCAACTCAAACAGTTCCATGATTCTGTGATTTTCGTCAGTCTGTGCTTGGCCTCAGAAATGGAAATGATTCCTTAGGACTTCCTGCTGGAGGCGTTGCTGCTTTCCAGGGTGGGCCTCTTGAGTGGAAGGCAGCAGATGTGCTACATCCTGGGGTTATGTATGTTTGTTTTAGACTGGATGCTTTCCCACCCTCAAGGCCTTCAAAAAGAAGAGTGGAAAAAGAAGTTAAATAACTTTTAAAGTATGTAGTCCTAACAAGTAGCTGTGCTTGGTGTGACTGATAGAGGACATGGGTATGCTCCTGTGGCTTGACCTGAGCTGAAACTGCCCAAATGCCAGCTCCTCTTTCATCTCAGGAACACCTGCAGCCTGTCCTCAGGGCAACACAAGGGAAAGTTTAATTAACCAGAATTGCACATTGCAAGAGAGGCCTAGCAGCAGTGATTCTTTACTTGGAGAAGTCTTGAAGGAGTTCTTGTTGCTCAGTTTGTTGCTTTTCTTTTCTCTTTCCTCTCTCCCCAGGTTTTATTGCATCTGATATGACTTCCAGGAACTCCAGCACCCAGCTGTGGTTGATCACCCACTACCACGAGATGGGGTCCCTCTATGACTACCTGCAGCTCACCACCCTGGACACGGTCAGCTGCCTGCGCATCGTCCTGTCCATCGCCAGTGGGCTGGCGCATTTGCACATCGAGATCTTCGGCACCCAGGGCAAGCCTGCCATCTCCCACCGCGACCTCAAGAGCAAGAACATCCTGGTGAAGAAGAACGGGCAGTGCTGCATAGCAGATTTGGGTGAGCTGGCTTCCCTGTGCCGTCCCGAGCGCATTCCTGCTCAAGTCGCCTGCCCTGGCCAGCTCCAGCCTTGAGAGCCTTACGGTCACCTTGAACTCCCCTTTCCCGTGCTGTGGTGCTGCCCTGAGGGATGACAGCGACCGCTAGATGGCGCTTGGAGCCCACGAGTGGCCGCTCCGCGCCTGCAGAGCCGGAGCCGCCTCCGTCTTCAGGAGCAGTTCTGACGGTCTACACCTTTTCTTCCATTTTCGCTGTTGAATTGCCTTCATGGGCCCCAAGAGGCAGCAGTTATTAGGCTTCAGCTCCAACTCTGGCAATTCTGTGATTCGTTCAGAAAGGAAGTGATCTCAAAGATCATCCAGTTCCCCCTGCTGCCATGGGCCGGGACACCTCACAGTAGATCAGGTTGCTCAGAGCCCCATCCAACCTTGCCTTAAAAACCTCCAGGGCTGNGTCCAAATCTTTCCTGTAATAGTGGATCCAGAACTGGGTGCAGTACTCAAGGTGGAGTCTCACCAGAATGGAGAATAAAGGTCCTTCCACTGACTGACATCCACTCTGCACTTGCTGTCCCGAGCTCCTAGATCCATCCAGCACAAGGTTTCTGCTGGGTGATTCATTGAGCCCCAGACTGGATTCTTCATGGCCACTTGATTGTAGACTTGAAGCTGGTAGAATGTTGAGAAACAGTTGCAGGACTATGGCTTGTTTGCACCTCGAGGGCATGTCTGGCTGGATTGTGTTCCTATTTTCTCTGAAGACAAGGGAAAATAGCAGTAGAACAATAGCACTGGGAAGTCATTGGCTGGACAAAGGCTATGAGGAGCTGGAGATCTGGTGGTGTGTGGGTTTTTTTTTTATTCATTTTTGCTTGTGGGACCTGAGAGAGATGGGGAAAATGTGAAAGCCACACACTTGGCCCTATCTAAACATGCAGAGAATATAGCATGTTGAAGCCAGAGCAGTGAATTGAAGATACAGAACTTTAGAGACTGGCTGTTAAGTCAGTTTGTACCTGACTTTGAGATGGGGCATCACATTGACATCACACTAGCAAAGTGACATATTCTGCTTGCTCTAGAGGCTTCAGATACTTGAGGTTTCCTGAGAGAGCACAGCTGTGAACCTTTCCCAGTTAGTTCTTGTGGAGGTAAAACAGTTGTTCCTTAAAGTGTGCACCCCTCAGGTGTGTCTGACTTGTTCTTTGTTCCTTACCTGTAAAGGAATTGCCAGAGAGCTCCTGGCACATATTCCTGCCATGTTTTCTTCATACCTTTGTCATCTTTTCATAGATTCATAGAACGGTTTTGGTCGGAAGGGACCTTCAAGATCATTTAGTTCCAACCCTCCTGCTGTGGACAGGGACACCTTCCACTGGACCAGGTCACTCAAGGCCTCATCCACCTTGGCCTTGAACACCTTCAAGGCATTCACAGATACCCTGGGCAACCTATTCCAATGCTGCACCACCCTCAGTGTAAAGTTTTGTGAACTGTAAAGTTTGATTGCTTCTATAATCAGACATAAATTCTTCTACTGTGTCACTTTGAGTGTCTGCAATGCTGAACTTCTGCCATACACACAGAAAATGAGAGAAAATCAGTATGTGAGTTCAGAAGTGATGAGTTTCTATGCATTTTTGGCACATTCTAGCTTTGATGGCAGTCAATTTCCCCCTCATTATAAATGGGAAAAGTAAAGATAGGATGAAAAGGCTACTTGAAAGTGAAAAACAAAATAGAGGAATGCAAATTTATATTGTGAGTTACACAACTGCCAGGAATCTGACCTCCTCTGGTCACCCTCATTCCAACACATGTGCACTGTACAGGAGGAATGGCACTAAGAGCAGATGGGAACATTCTCAACAACTGTCCAGAGCTGAGCTGGGTTTGGCTTCTCATGGCCACACTTGCAGTGTACCCATTAAGAACAAGCATCATCTCTGAAAGCGGAGAGCAGTGAAGTCACTCTGAGGTGCATCTCCTGGCTGCTTCAGGTACCTTCCAGCCAAGCAGCATGGGATACTCAAGTCCAGGGGTGGGTGTTGATCTTGCTGCAGTCTGTCAGCCCTATGGAAGAGCTATAGAATCATAGGATGGTTTGGGTTGGAAGGGACCTCCAAAGGTCATCTAGTCCAAGCCCCCTGCAGTCGGGAGGGACATCCTCCACTGGATCAGGTTGTTCAGAGCCTTGTCAAGCCTGACCTTGAATATCTCCAAAGATGAGGCCTCAGCTGTCTCCCTGGGCAACCTGTTGCAGTATTCCACCACCTTCACGGTGCAGAATTTTTCTAACATCCAATCTAAATCTGCTCTTCTCTCATGTCAGACAATGAGGATTAGGGAAAGTGCTGCCTTTCTGAAGCACTTCCTGGTGCAAGCTGCTAGGTCCTCATTGAGCAGCTTTATAGGAGAGCAGAGCAATGTTTATCCCACATGCTGCTCCTCCTGCCCCTCCTCCAATGCAGACTGGTGAGTGTCCTTTGAGACCAGGAAGGGTGCAAAGAATGCTACAAGAGGTGCCTTCTCTGACAAGTGCTTGTCTGCCCTTCAGTTAAATGTGCACTGAGATCTCCTGGCTGAGGAGAAGCTGGAGCAGGGCAGTGTCTGCTTCCCAGCCTTTGTGCAGAGACAGCCCCCAGTGATGCCAACACATTCCCCTGGCTATTGCAACACTGGGGCGTGTGGGACACTGATGTGCAGCCTTTCACCTGCTGCTCTATTGACTCTGTCCTGCCCACTTTGACTGGGCTGGAGACTTATTACTGCTGCCACAGAGTTCTCCAAAGAGTCTGACAGGGAGTTTGCTTCCTAACCTCGCGTTGTCCGAATGTGTCAACCCAGGTTGTGTAAGTTTAATCTGAGCAAATGCATACAGGTGTCACTATCTGCCCTCTCTGAGTGTATGGCAGAACACACTTCACCTGGAGGGCAGGCTTTCCATTTCCCCTTCTCAGCACTCATGGGGTGCTCAGTAGGTGACACCTTTCTAGAGGTGCCACCAAGATGTTCTTAGCAGCTTGAAATCACTTGAAGTGCACCACAGTTGCAGGCAGGTGGTTTCCAGGTGATCGTTCTGTTGAAGAACAGCCTGTGTTTTGGAAGGAAAGAGAGTTCATGATCTGGTGACAGGACAGATCAGGTTTTTGTGGGACTGAATTCAAAAGCTTTTGAAGTGGAATGTCCAATAAACAGTGCTGTGTGCTGTCCTTACCAGATTGATTGGGGAAATGAGGGAAAGAGTTTACGTCGCCGTCATCTTGATTGCTTGGTTCCGTCATGCACCCCTGGCTGTTCAATTTGCAACCTGCTCTGTCTACCATGGCAAAAGGAGGACTCTGTCTGTTTCCAAATTTACAGTTGTTTAGTCCCTCACATAATGTTCTTTGCTTAAATGTTTAGTAATTAGCAGAAACCAGGTAGAGTGGTTTGGATCGACTGATTTTAGCTCAGCTGGAGGATGTTTATTCTCCAAGCCGCTATCCCAGCTTTGTTTGCTAACCATCCTGCAGTGGTGTGTTGGTGGTTTTTTTTCCCTTCTCCCTTCCCCACAGCTCGGATGTATCCACCTACCCCAAACTTCTATAAATACATTTGAATGCTGCATAAAATTGTTTTCTTCCAAGCAGCAGATGTTTGGCCTTCCGCACGTACGTGGCCAGAGCGCTGCTGACATCCAGTGGCTGCAAAACACTTTAATGACCATGTTTTGCATCAGGGCAATAACTGTGCTTAATGGTGATCCCTGAGGAGGTAATTGGACTCAGGCCGTCGGCACAGGGGCTGTTTCTCAGAGCTCATTTGGAGCCGACCCAGTTGGTCTTTGGACAGTTGGACCCTCAGCTCCTTCTTGAACTCTCTGAAGGGTGTCGCTGTTCACTGTCATTCTGTATGCGTGCTGCCTTGGTTTTAAAGGGGCCTAACAGTGGCTGTGTTCTGTCTTCCAGGCCTTGCAGTGATGCACTCCCAAAGCACCAACCAGCTGGATGTGGGG
Organism: Semnornis frantzii; assembly: GCA_013399775.1. Taxonomy (NCBI): domain Eukaryota; kingdom Metazoa; phylum Chordata; class Aves; order Piciformes; family Ramphastidae; genus Semnornis; species Semnornis frantzii. Next base: position 88,871 of record VWYK01124259.1, read on the forward strand.
AACAATCCCCGTGTGGGCACCAAGCGCTACATGGCTCCAGAGGTCCTGGATGAGACCATCCAGGCAGACTGCTTCGACTCCTACAAAAGGGTGGACATCTGGGCCTTTGGGCTGGTCCTCTGGGAGGTGGCCAGGCGCATGGTTAGCAATGGTGAGTGCTAGGGGCTGCTCCACTTCTTTCAGGAGAAAGTGGGAGTCCACAGCAAAGCATCTGCCACCCACTGAGGTATGTGGGATGCACCCTAAAATACTGCACCACCAGAGTGCTTTGGTTCCTGGTGCTTTGCTGAAGTTGTTGGTGATGAGTGATGGTGGTGACTTGTGATGAGAAGTCTTTGGTACCGAACAGCTCAGGTCAGATGTCAAACCATAAAGCCTCTCCAGGTGTCATTAAGTCACAGTAATGCTTTTAGGTGGCTGTTTTTCATGACAAAATCCATCAGCAGGAGAACAGGTAGTGAGTGAAGAAGTGATCAGAAATCAAGGCTGCTCTTGCTTTACCAGGTGAAGTGCACCCATTAAGCAGGACTGCTCCAAAGCAACCAGGAAGTGTTGAGCTGTGGGTGGGCTGAGGGACTGGGCTCTCCCCTTGCTCAGGGCAATGTGTGGCAGGTCTGTGCTAGTGCTGGAAGCTGTGGTGGGACAGAGGTGGCAGGGGCTTGCTGGCTCTGGGACAGACCATGTGGAGCTGGGTTGTTCCTGTGGGTGCAGGACGTGGGGCTGTGGCAGATCAGAGCTCTCCAGAGTGACTCTGTTGGAGGAAAGGTCAGAGCCACTTCATCTGGCAGCTATTACTACATGTCTGATCTGAAAGAGCCAGGGTGTACTCTATGCCTGGGGAAGCCACGTGGAAATGGGGAGCTGGAGCCAGACTCTCCCTTCCAGTGGTAAAGTTCATCTGTAAGATCCTGCTGACCCTGGAAGTGTTGTCAGGGCTGTGTGATGTAGTTCTGAAGTCTGCCATTAGCTCTTAAAAAGGCAGTGTTCCATCTGAAATAGAGATCCAGGCAGTGTGGACAGACCAGAAGGTGGTCTGTGGTTTTGTGTTCTTGAGCTTTCACAGGAACCTTTATTCTTCTGTGCTCTGGAGGAAGCAGGAGTGTGAAGACAAGAGTGCAGCCAGTGCTGTTCTGCTGTCTCATGGCTCCTCGACACCGGTGTTGTTCGCTTCTAAAGGATTGTGCTTTGTGGGTTGTGCTTTATGAAGTGTCTTTCTGTCCCAGCTGTGAAATAACCTCTTGTTTGTGCCTCCCCAGGTATTGTGGAAGACTACAAACCACCGTTTTATGACTTGGTGCCCAACGACCCCAGTTTTGAAGACATGAGGAAAGTGGTCTGTGTCGATCAGCAAAGGCCCAACATTCCCAACAGATGGTTCTCAGACCCTGTAAGTGAGCTGACCTCACCTCCCTTCTTTTGGGATGAATTATGGGAATTGTTTCAGTGGTCACTTGAAATTGAAGTGATCTCAGTGGTTCTGAGGACCTCAGGAGCATAGCCCAGAAGTGTGCTGCTGTGGACCTTCATGTTGGAGCAGGGAGAAAACTCAATGAGCAGGCTCATGGCTGCAAAGTCTGAGCTGTTCACAGAGTAGCCCTTCAGGAGCATGATCTAACAGCTATTTTGAAGCTCTTCCTCCTATGTTATTGTTCCCCCTCCAAGAGGGAATTTCTTTAAGGGGCACCCAGCCCATGCAGGCCTTCCTGTGGCTTCCATGTGTGCAGGAGAGCTGGGTCTTGCTCTCTCCAGCCCACAGGATAAGGACTGTTGTTCCTTTTGAAAGGCTGGTGCTGAAATCTCTGTTCTTCATCAGAACCTGCCTGGCCTCTCCAGGCTGCCCAGCTCTTCTGTTCCTTTTTGCTGAAGCTGTGGAGGTTGACTTTACAAAGGGCTTGTAGTGACAGGGTGAGGGGGAATGGATTGAAGTTCAGGGAGGGGAGATTGAGACTGGAGGTTAGCAAGAAATTCTTTGCAGTGAGGGTGTTGAGACACTGGAACAGATTGCCCTGGGAGGTTGTGAGTGCCTCTTCCTTGGAGGTGTTCAGGGCCAGGTTGGATGTGGCCTTGAGCAACCTGCTCTGGTGGAAGGTGTCTCCACCCATGGCAGGTGGGTTGGAACTAGATGGTCTTCAAGGTCACTTCCAACCCAAAGCAGTCTGTGAATCTCTGTGGGCTGACAAAAGGCCAGTGAAGACAAGAGGTCTCATCTGTAGGGTTTGGGACATAAAGCCATGAGCTGTGCTGCCACACACACCAGCCAGCTGCAAATCCAGCTGTTCAAAGCTGTGCTGGGTGTGGTGAAATCATAGCCAGAAGATCTGTACCTTCTCTGGCTGCCTTCACTGGTCTTGCTGGAGTCAGCTTCTCTGAAAAGAGACTCAGTGGAGTGTTTCCTTCATGAGAAGAAGACCCCAAACTCTGCTGTTTAAGGTCAGGCCAGCTCGTGGCTGCAGTCAGCTCTTCTCTTGGTTAACCTCGTTACCCAGCCTGGTTAACCTCATTACCCAACTTGGAACCTCCACTCTTGGAAGCCGGCTGAGAGAGAGCAGTGACCTCTGGAGGACCTGAAAGCCGAGCCTTAGCGAGCTGGCCAAAGCTTACTGCGTCGGTGCTGTGCCGCCTGTGCTCACAGGTGTTGTGTGTTTGTCCCCAGACGCTGACGTCCCTCGCCAAGCTGATGAAGGAATGCTGGTACCAGAACCCCTCGGCGCGACTCACAGCCCTGCGAATCAAAAAGACTTTGACCAAAATTGACAATTCCTTAGATAAACTGAAAGCTGACTGTTGACCTTCTCCTGGTGGTGCTCTCCCGGTAGGAAGGCATCTGTCTGGCTCCGAAGCAGCCCGGCTGGACAGGTTCTGTGGTGGCTCCCCGCGGGGCTGCTCGGAGAGACACAAGTTCTCACCCCGGGGGCCAGCAGAACCCAACAGACCTTGCGGAGTGGCTGCCAGGGGCATTTCACCAAGGGACAAGCTACAAGGACTCGTGCTGGATGGACTGTTGCAAAGGTAGTGGCCTGAAGGAAGACAGAGAAATCCTAAAACAAGATCAGGGCATTAAACGGTGGCTTTGAACAGCTTTTTTTTCTTTTTTT
>VWYK01124265.1:859-12896 GCA_013399775.1 Semnornis frantzii
AAACCATCAACTCACCTTTCCATTGTGATTTATATGAATTATTAAGAACTGAGACTCAGTGGAGCCTCAGTTCTGGAGCATAGAATCAATATTAGATTTTATATATAACAAAGGCAGTAAAGCCAGCTTGTTCTGCTTCCATCACAGTGAAGCCTTGTCAAATCTCTCAGGCAACTCAATTCACTAGGGACAAAGTCTAACACTACTGATGTGAAAGGTGGATTGAGGTGGACTGAAAACTGGCTGAATGGTTGGGCTCAGAGGGTGGTGATCAGTGGCGTAAAGTCTAGTTGTAGGCCAATAATTAGCAGTCTAAACCAGAGATCAATGCTGGGGTCCAGTCCTGTTTAACATTTTCATTAATGGTCTGGATGATGAAGCAGACTCTACCTTCAGTAAGCTTGAAGATGACAAAACTGGGGGGAGTGGCTGATTTGTCAGCAGGTCACGCTGCCATCCAGAGGGATCACAACAGCCTAAAGAAATGGGATGCCAGGAATCTCATGAAGTTCAATCAGAAGTTTGAAATCCTGCATCCCGGGAAGAACAACCTCATGTGCATATGCTGGGGCCCACCTAGCTGGAAAGCAGCTCAGCAGAAAGCGATGTGGGGGTCCTGATGGTCATCAAGTTGAACACAAACCAACAATGTGGCCTTGTCACAAAGAAGTCTAGCAGTATCCTGAGCTGCGCTAGGTGAAGTATTGCCTGCTTTAGGGAGGTGATCCTTCCCCCTAATTCAGCACTGGTGATGCTATAGCTGGAGTACTATGCCCAAGTTCTTGGCTTCTCAGTACAGAAGAGACACAGACATACAGTGCAGCGAAGGACCACAAAGATGATTACGGTATTGAAGAATCTCTCCTACAAGGAAAGGCTGAGAGAGCCAAGATTAAGCACAGAGAAGGCTTGGAGGGGTGTTATTAATGTCATTAATACCTGAAGGCAGAGTGCAAAGAGGATAGAGCCAGGCTCTTTTCAGTGGTATCCAGTGACATGAGCAGAGCACAAACTGAAATTGAAAGTTCTATCTGAACATTAGAAAGCACTTTTTTTATTATGAGAGTGACCAAGCACCGGTACAAAGTGTTCATAGACGTTGTGGATTTTCCCACCTTGGAGATATTCAAAAGCCACCTGGACGTGGTGCTGAGCAACTGTCTATAGGTGGCCCTGCTTGTTGGACAAGACAACCTCTAGGTGTCCTTTCCAATGTCAACCATCTTGTAACACTGATTCTGCAAAAGCCTTGTTCACTTCAGTGGGCTTTGTGTTGTGACCTTCTGTCCAGGAGCCCATGGAAATCAGTTCACTTTCTCATGCTGTAAGAGTTATTTGCAGCCCCTGCTAAAGGATAGCTTTTTACTATGTCCAGCACATGAAAGAGTATAGATCTACTTTGAGCTCAATAAAAACGTTATTTCTGCAATTATTACCTCTTAAGTGAGGGTGCCAGAAAGGGGCCAGTCGTTATGTGACAGGCCTGCAGGGAACTGACATCAGCAATCTCACTTCCAGAAGAGATTAGTTAGGTAGATCTGTGTCAAGTCTGTATCCAAAAGGTGACAAGCTCCCTGTATTACCTGTAGCCAAACCGTATGATTGCACTTACAAATTCCATTTCCAAACATAAAAAACAAATACCAATTTCCCCACAGATATCACAGCTCACCTGAAAAGTGCCAGCGGCAAACATTCTGCACTGAGCATTAATAATCATATGGGCACATGCTGTATGTCAGCAAAGGAAGCCCATGCAGTGAGTAAGAGGGGAAGGTCTTGAGTAAGCCTATGGAGAAACTGAGAAGAATTTTTTTTTTTTTGTTCTGCTTGGCAAATGGAATATTGAATGTGAGTGACAATGAAGAAGGAAGAAAAAAAGTAATAAATACTGTTTGCTATTTGAGGTTCGAAGGTTTTCTTTGACAATGGAACCTGAAATTGACTGAACTGGGTTATATATTGTATTTTGGAATAGCTAGAGCATGACTGCAGAAATATTAGACATCTTGCAGTACTTGCAGCCTGAAGTGGAGAAAATGTAACATAAGAAACTGAATAATGACCCCGTTAGATTTGTAAATAAAGGTTTAAGTCCTTTGCTGGGGTAATTATATGTCACTTAAGCAAGACCAAATTTCACCTGCACCTGTTGAAAGTTTACCATCACTAGAAAAGGAAAAATATTCACAGGTAAGAAGGTAACCATGGGATAAAAGTAAAGAGTAAAATACTATCTTTCTAAAGAAGTTTTCCTTCCACACAACAACAAATGCCAAACAATGCCTGCTTCAAATGAGAGGAAGGAACCTATCATGCTTGGAGCAATGTTTTAATTCTTTTCCTCAGGAATCTCTTCAATATGCAAATCCTAGTATCCAAAACTCACCTCATCCCACACAGATGAAGGAAACTATTTCCTCTTTTTTGTCTTTCCCGTTTTCCTTTTCCATCACTTCATCTGTCCAACCAACCCCTTTCCATTTATTCTGTTTTCCCTAATTTCAGATTCTAGAAGAGAGAAGACTCCACTGCCTTTTTTCCCCCACAATTATTAGCCCTGCTCACACTATGTTGCAAGTTGAGGAAAACTTACAGTGAAAATTCCTAAATATGCTGAAATCCTCCTATTCATGTCAAACTTGCAGCTCATCCTTGAACTTCTTGAAAAACATAACAGAGATTCAGATATGTCAAAGCCAAAAGCGACCTTTATTATTCTGCAGCCTGATCACAGCCACAAAATGGATCATAGAAACCTATACTGAAATTCCTCCAGGAAAAACTCCTCTGCTGGTTGAGCTAGAGGCCATTGAGCTAGAATCTGTCTATCTAAAGTTATTGCACCTTAAATGCTGGACACATCACAGAAGCCATATTCTACTCCAGAGAACATTTACAATCTCCATTTACTGTTTTCTAAATTGTACACTGTGGATGTACATATGAACTGGGGCCCAGCACTCCTGAGCATTTAAACTGCTTATTTTCACTTACATTCTCCTTAAAACATGTTTGTGCTCTTTAGGATCTTCTGCCAAATCCTCAAATCCGTACAACATATTCCAGAAAAAATTCTACAGGACGTCTGCTTCACAGAATGAAATTCCAGGAACCACTGGAAGTATTCAAATTATTCAAAGAAAGTGCTGATGCAAAAGATTTAGAAACTACGTCTCATTTCCTATTCCAAATGAATTTAATAGGAAAAGTTGCTATACAATTACATTTACTGTTGAATGTGATCCCTAGAATGGAATCAAATTCTATTTTCTAATTTATCTTGTTACTGATCTCACAATTTAGACTGGTGTCTGCTGAGATTTGAGCCCTAACAGATTGTGTCCTGTTTACAAGAAAGTTTAATTAGCACTAGCATCTCTGCACATTTAACAGCGGGATCATATTCCTCTTGCATGCACTGTTATTTGGTTGGTGTCTAAAAATTGATACATTTTTGCTGACCCTTTCTTCTTTAGCTGCTTTAGCAGACTTTGCAATATCCTAGCTGATAAAATTTACTTTGGCCAATATTAATCAGTTGTTTTGATGTCCCAGCATTCACTTATCTCTTTTGTTGTTTGCAATGTCTCTTGGAATTGGGACAAATATCAGACATGCGCTCAATGCAAAGTCTGTGGTATGTACTATATAAATGAGACCTCAGTTCTAGCTACCCAGCTACCACCTGAACAGTATTCTTAGATCTTTATTTCTGAAAGAGATCAGCTTTCCTCAGGTGCCATGAAGGCACTAGTAGCTTTAATATTGCTTGTTCAGCTTCCAATTCACAAAGCTGCACCAGCAGCTCCCCCTGCTCCCTTAGGCTGTGATGACCCAGAATCTGAAGCAGCAGCAGAAGCAGCTGTGAATTACATTAATGGCCACAGTCATCATGGATACAAGTTTGTCTTAAACCAAATTGAGAATATCCGTGTGCTACGCCAGGTAAGTGAGGAGCTTGAGGGCAGAGCATTTCGTTAACTGGGAATGACCAACAAGCCCTGCCAAGGGCTGCATCCTCACATGGGTTAAAGCAGGATGGCTCTGTTGATTTAAATGGGGCAATGCCACCTGGTAGCAATTGAGAATCCAGGTCACTGGAATGTATCTCTCAGAGAGCAAAATGGAGAGGAAGAGAGAAATGTTCAGATATTTTTGTACAAGGCTAGAAATTGCTCAGTTTACAAATGCAGTCTGCTTGCTAGGGCAGATCATCCAAAGTGCTGAATCATGAGCCCAGGAGCTAATCTGGAGGAAAACTGTTAGGATAATCTTTGTAAGGCAGGTAATTATTTATTGGCTAAACACATACCTGTCATAATTCCATGCTATTAGTGATTTTGTGTTAGGCATTAATTTTACCTAATATCCCATTGAGCTGACAAGGAAGCTGAATGGAAATAACTGCAGCTTATAGTCTCATTTTCACTAAGATCTATTGTCATCATTGCGGGCATCTAGAAGGCTGTAGAAATAGTCATGAATACAATGTATGCACCCATTCAGAAGCTTTGATTCTCTCAAAACATTGAAAACAGTTCCAGATATTAACAAGAATGAAATTCCATGGCTGTTTTCTACTTATTATGAGAGAGAGACAGAGGATACCAACAAGAGACTAAAACAGACATTAATGAGATTAGAAGCATGCCTACAGACACCCACACAAAAACACTGGTGACACTGCTTTGCTTTCATTTAATACTTTTACACTAAAATAACTTAATTTGTTTAAATGGAATTGCTCCTGAGTCAAACCTCAGAGCTTGGAACCTCACTTCTGCCCTTTCACTCACATGTCTTACGTTATTATTGCAAAGGTTCAGGAACACCACAAAAGATTCTGCAGCCCATAAACAGCATAAGTATTGGGACTTATCTGGGGCAATTCAGTGTAGTTCTGATGAACTAAATGAGACAGGCCAGTGTGCACTGGTGTTTATTTGGTATCTGGTTACAGAAACACAAAGCTTTTGCAACAAAACCAACTGATTTTTTTAAAAAGCTACTACAAAAAATAAAGTTAAATTAAGAGAACTGACCCACTACATACAGGCTGGAGTTTTCAAAACTTATGGGCCAGTTCCTTAGCCAGTTCCTTAGGGGGAAAAAAAAAACCAAAAACAGGAAAAAAAAAAATCAGTGGGACTATCCTGACTTACTCCAGCTAAAAACATGGGCCCTATTTGTTATGAAACTGAAGAGTAAGGTCCTATGCAGTTACTCAAGTGTATACCTGGATTACCAGTCAGCAACAGAGTCCACAGCACAGCCCTAAAGAAGAAATCTGGTGACCTTCTGTGAAGTAGTTACTATAGTTCTCAGTTTGGGTTTTTTTCTTCCAGGGGGCAAATAATGAGATCATATTTCTTGAACTTGACTTATTAGAGACCACCTGTCACATTCTCAGCCCCACGCCTCTTGCAAATTGCACAGTAAGGAGCTTCACAGACCACGTGAGTATCTAAAATATGACTAGCTCAGTCCAAAGATGTATGTTCAGTATCTTGATGCTAGCTGCCAAGCTACGATCAGTTAGATCTCCAAGCAAATCTTCTATCACTGTAACAGCCTAGAACCATCCCACCACTTGCAATCTCCTTGTCGATTTAGTTGTCTCCATGTCATGAATGATTTCACTCCTGGATGTCTTCCAAGTCCTGTTACCTAAAGAGGACAGGTTGCTGTCAGCATAACATCCCACGTACGGTTCACGAATGCCATGAGGCCTTGGTGAGGGGCTCCAGATTCAGATTTCCATGGTCATCCCAGATGTCACTGCCTCATTGCAAACTATAGACAGGGCAGGCTGCGTAACTGTGCAAACATAACCTTTAGGCTACATGGAGGGGGTTAACTAGTGACATTCTTTGCTCTCCTCAGACCCCATCTAGAGTACTGTGTGCAGTTCTGGAGCCTCCAGCATAGGAAGGGCAGGGAACTGTTGGAGCGGGTCCAGAGAAGGGCCACAAAGATGCTCAGAGGGATGGAGCAGCTCTGCTCTGAGAACAGGCTGAGAGAGTTGGGGGTCTGCAGCCTGGAGAAGAGAAGGCTTCCAGGACACCTTAGAGTAGCCTTCCAGTAGCTGAAGGGAGCTTACAGGAAGGCTGGGGAGGGATTATTGACAAGGTCTTGCAATGACAGGACAAGGGGCAATGGGTTTAAACTGGCAGAGGGGAGATTTAGACTGGATGTTAGAAGGAAGTTGTTTGCAGTGAGGGTGGTGAGACACTGGCACAGGTTGCCCAGGGAGGTTGTGGCTGCTCCCTCCCTGGAGGTGTTTGAGGCCAGGTTGGCTGAGGCCTTGAGTGACCTGTCCTAGTGGGAGGAGTCCCTGTCTCTGGCAGAGGGTCAGAACTAGATCATCTTTGAGGTCCCTTCCAACCTTACCATTCTATGATTCTGTGATTCTGTCAAGTCTAGCCACCTAGTCCTAGTTATGACTCCAGAAGAGCTATTCCCTTCAGACAGGGCTCTGCCTTCAAAGTCATGCTTAGCTGGAATGTACTGGCCCAGATATTTTGTTCTTATGCAAGTGTGAACCAGCTGTGAAAAGCCTTCCCTAACTAAAGCAGTGGGAGTGTTGTCCGAGTACAGGCAGCTCGAAGCAGAAAGCAGAGAGAGCAGCTGACAATTTAAGCCTGCTGCTCCTAGAATAGGGCCCAATTCACAGTGCTCATGACTAAATCCAAATCTTGATCCGCCCTTGTATTCACCAGAGCTCAGATCCCATTTATCATCTTGGAGGAGGCAACTCTAACTGTTCCCTTTTCCTACGAGTCCAGCTTTGCCTTTGCCATCTCCTCCCCTGCTGGATCGTGCCACACGTTGCGCACAAGGCAGCACATTCTGCTGTTGCCATGGCCACTGACCAGTCAAGTTTAGTGTGAATGGTATCAAACAGCTCTGCAGAAGGCCTTAATACAGAAGTATTCATATTCTTTGCTGTTTATGAGAGAGGAACCTGAACCAGATGTCCATAAATTGGCTACCCTGGCACTTCTGATGCTTGAAATCCAGATTTGGATCTAAATTTTGCAGCTCTGGTCTTTTTTTTTTTTACCAAATTGCAGACAACAGGACATGCCTAGCAGTGCCTTTGCAATCAGGCTAATTTTGCCAGGAACATTCAGCCAGGATCTGTTCTTTTGATTTTAATAATAGTTGCCCTTTCCAGAAAGTCCTATTTATCTGAATGATGTAACCCTTTGCATTTTGTCTCTCTCTAGGCAGTGGAGGGTGACTGTGATGTCAAACTGCAGAAGGTGAATGGAGAGTTATCTGTACTTGCTAGTAAATGCCACTCAAATGCAGGTAAAGACTTTGTTGTTTAGGCTGGAGTATTATTAAAGTGGTGGTTGTAGTTCACAAGCTTTTCTGGTTCAAAACACTGTTTATAGTTACGGGCATCAAGGATGACAGTTAATGGATTTTCTAAACTCAGCTGATGAGTAATTTTTCTCCTTTTCTGATTTCATTCCCCTACAAATGCAGCCTTCTCTCTTTGCTGCTCTTTACTATGAAATTAAGATACCGTAAGACAATCTAGAAGCAAGTTCCAGATTTGGCCTAGAGATTGCTGGTACTGAGGCTTTTCACTCAGAGTTTAGCTCAAGAATTTGATTGCTCGTTGGTCTGACTTTACTTGAGCTTGTTGATATTCAGAGCCTTTTTGTCAGCTGTTGCCTATTTATTTAACCAGTGTTTTTAATATTGCCATGGGAATATGCATCCTTTGTGTGAGCTCTCTTTGCTTTACACAAGATGTCCTCTGTACTGCTTCCAGTACTGGTGAGTGAAGGAACCAACACACTCACACAAACACAATTCATTTTTTCATCTTCATTTTTCCACCATTCCTTGCATAAGCTGAGACATCTTTTAATTGGTATCATGGATAGTTTGCCAGAAAGAGAATTGACTAAAGCCCAAGTAAGAACATTCAAAATGTACTGTTGAAGTCCACAGCACTTTTGCTTGCCGAAAGGCTTGGATTGCAAAAGCCATGTGAAACAGTGCCATCTGTAGCCTGCTCTGCAAAAATTCCTTCCACTGTAATTTGGAACAGACTGTGGAACACTGTTTTATGTGACTGAATAGGTTTATAATGCTTTTCAAAACAACCTAAAATCTGATCAAAATGTAATCTGTTTGGTTCCTCCTCCAGATTCAAATGAAGACATTCATGATGTCTGCCCTGACTGTCCGCTGTTGGCACTCTCGAATGACACTGAGGTACTGGCAACTGTTACAGAAGCACTCAGTGATTACAACAGCAAAAATGCCGGTGCTTACCTCAAGCTCCTTGAGATTGGCAGAGCCAAAATACAGGTAACTGCTAGAACTGTGTCTACCCTTCCATGTAAACAGAATCTTTCTTCTGTGGTAAATGTGCAGTGCTAACTAGTTATGTTTGCAAACAGATTTTGTTTCCTCTAATTTGCCCTGCTGAACTGCACATCATTTCCCAAGCATTTTGTGTCATTTTAGCCACAGGAATCCCTTTCAATTCAGTAGGAGATGCAGAGCTAGAAGCCACAACATTCGCCTTTTATCTTTTCTCAAGCAGCTCTGCAGTTTCACAGTGCAAAGGCAGTTAAACAATTTTCCTGTTTTATCAGTATCACCCAGCGCATATTGTTTTTGTTGAGTTTGCTGTGGCTGCCACAAACTGCTCAACAGAAGAAGCTAATGTGGAGGCTTGTCAGCTGCTGCCTGATCACCAGTCGGTAAGTATGCCAGCACATCGGTCCTGATCTCACAGCAGCATGCTCTGCTGCACTCACACCTGAGCAGGAATACATCTTTGTGAGGCTGAAAGCACAAGAGCTGTATGCCATCATGATGTGGGTTTGAATGTATGATTCTCAAAGCTAAATCTGACTTTGCTTTCCTCTCTGGGATATATGGGGTAAATCCTGATGCATCTGAATATATTTCAAAAAGGCTTGAGGACCAAGGTGTCCTTAACACACTAGATTTTAAATCAACAGAACAGATGATATTGATTAGTTTTCTTAACATGAGCACCTGAGAAAATCAGGTTCTTTGTACTGGGCAGTGCACAAACACGTAACAAAAGGGCAGACTGTTTTACTTTCCTGTAATTTAAGTGCTGTCAGTGTGCTTTGTCCTGATACACAGGCTCCTGAAAACTATGCTGTACACTTTATCATGCTAAAATTCTTCTCTTGTTACTCTTGAAATTGAGTTCTAGAGAGCTTTACTGAGTGGGAACCTTTTACCTAGATTCCTACATAATTTTTTCCCTCCCTCATATTCAGACATGCTTATCTTAGCCATCCAGACATGCCATCCAGATCTTACTCTAGAACAACATAGGAGTTTCACTTATTTGCTGGTTATGCATTAAAACAGCTTGGCTTTTGAATCCAACAGACTGAGAAGAAAACACTTTACTGCTCAGATAAAACATGAGATCTAGCTATTTCTAAATATAATGAAATTTTAAATTGTAATGCAAGTTCTACTCTATTTTGAAACTATTTTCTCTTGACTGTGTTCTGCTTTGCCAGAATTTTGGTTTCTGCACAGCAACAAAGGTAATAAGGCCCACACAGGAACTCCAAGTCAACTGCCAGGTCTATGGACATCAGGTACCAACTCCAGACACTCCCTTCCTTTCTAGAGTACTTCAATCTACCAGTACTGTTAGAAGTAATTGCCTTGAGTTTACCTCTCCTACGGTAGACTGCCTCAGCTAGCTATGATGAGTTTAGCTTCGTATCCTAAACCCCATGGTAAAATAGCTCACGGTATCCTATGGATTTCTGTGCCAAGAACTGTCACCTCCGCCATCCAGGCTTGACACAGTTTGTCCTCCTAGCCATCTGGCAGGGCAAAGGGAACCAAACTGTGCTCAGCTAGGGGGATGGGGCAGACAGATGTAAAGCATAAATGAGCCATTTTTGGTAGATTAGATCAGCTGGGTTTTTTGCTAGCAGTCCTTAAACTGTACTGAATTCAGGAAGTCTGACCTGCTCTGCTACAGCAATAGGAGGGAAAGATATATGCATTGGACTTGAGTGCTCGCCAAGTATTTTAGCCTCCATTAGGTCTGAGAAGAGATAGGTGGTGGCTGAATACCTCCTATGGACCAGAGCTCTTGGTAACACGATAGTAATTAGCTGTCTAGGAGGTACAGAAAAGAAAGAATAAGAGAACTGGTCTTGAACATTTCATCTGCTGCACAGGTGGCCCTGAAAGAACACAGAATTTGGCACGAGTGATCCACTGAATTTGTTCCTGGGGTCCTGAGTTTGCATTCAAATGCAATTAAACTTCTATGACTCACAAGAACATTCCACCTGGGTTGGAGGCCTATAGCTAGTTAGGAGCAGGGTACCTAGTAAGGTATCAATGACCTGTGTATTGTAAGCCTCAAGTCACTGAGCACAAACTGTTTTTTTTTCCCCAGCCTGGAGTTACCTACTCTCCATTGGGTCAAAATACAGCAGCAGGACTGGTGCCTGGAGTTGTGCAAGGCTTCATAAACCATAATCTCAGGCTTTCCCACAACAACCCTCTTGCATCTGAATCCCTCTCTTCCGAATTTTCTGCTTCCATGCTTTCAGCAAAATCCGTAGCACGGAGAGCAGTTGCAGAGGTTGCTCAGCGTGACAAAGTACCTCGCCCAGTTGGCTTTGTGCCTCCTCCTCCTCCATGCCCTGGGAAGATTCATCATTTCAAGATATAGGCTGTGTTGCAGACATGGCAATACAGCTAACTGAAAGATCAGTGTGCAGCAGCAACACACAGACCACAACATCAAGTTCAAATAGGTGAAAATGTTTGAGCCCAAATGAATTTTACTCTCCAGAGAGCAGAGCCATGGCTAGGATCTTGCAAAGGCCTGATTCAAAATATAGGTGCTTACAACATACAGCTGTTGTTTTCTCTACATAGAGAGATGCTCTATTCAGAATACAGGAAGTATTGTTTCAATGAAACTGTTGTAAGAGCTATGCAACAGTTGTATCTTTGTGACAGAAACACCACCCAAAAGGTCACTTCACAATAAAATGTTCAACAGAAATGCTTTGGTACCTTTTATCTGTGTATATTTTCATTTAGTTGTCAAGTTATCTCCTTCACAGCATTATGAGTCACATTCTGGGCTTGGTTTCAAAAACAGTAAGCTTCTGCACTTCTCATCAGCTTCACTGGGATGTGTGGGTGCTGAGCACTGCAGAAAATCAGGTCAGGCCTTTCTTTTGATCACACACCAATAACACTGAGGAAGTGTGAGAGAAAAATGTTTTTTTTCCCCTTCCACCTGTAGTATTTCCTGGCATGTATCTACTTTTAAAATCCACCAGAAACACATCAGTACTTTTGGACATGGCATGAAAGCATCCACATGTCTATGTAAAGAACAAGGAATGTGGACACTTCCATTTCTGCACAGGCTGAAAGCATCAATCCTTCCAGACAAAGATGTGTTTTGGCCTGGCTGAATAGAAAGCTTTGGTTGGACCTCAAGAACAAAAGGAGAGTGACCATCAACACTCTATTCTACCTAAGCAGGGGCCCACCAGGCCCCCTGGCCTTTAGGAGGTTGTAGCCAGGTGGGGATTGGTCTGTTCTCCCAGGCAACCAGAAACAGAATGAGGGGACACAGTCTCAAGTCCTTTCAGGGGAGGCATAGGCTGGATATTGGGAGGAAGTCCTTCACAGAGAGAGTGATTTGTCATTGGAATGGGCTCCCCAGGGAGGTGGGCACCTCATTCCTGGAGGTGTTCAAGAAAAGGGTGGATGGGGCACTTAGTGCCATGGTCTATTTGATTGGATAGGGCTGGGTGATAGGTTGGACTGGATGATCTTGGAGGTCTCTTCCAACCTAGCTAATTCTATGATTCTAAGATTGGGGGAAAGAAGAAGATGGAGAGGAAAGGAAAAAGATGGAAAGGAAGGAGATGGAAAGAAAGGTAGGAAGATGGAGGGAAAGAGGAGATGGGGGAGAAGTGGGACAAAAAACATCATAAAAACTGGACTGTAACAAACACCAAAAAAA
>VWYK01124265.1:20506-38812 GCA_013399775.1 Semnornis frantzii
TTTTTTTTTTTTTTTTTTTTTACCCAATACTCAGGATAAAAACACTTTCAAAGTTCCTTCAAATTCAAACCTGCCCTTAAGCAACCTGTGGTTCAGTTTTGCTCTAATTGAACCTAATGAGCCATCTGCTATTAACTTACATGTAAGTAGGACAGAGCCTTTCTTTCATACAAGATGCTCATGATTAATTTCACCGACAGGCACTTAACCAATATTACGAAACATGCCAAAATATTTAATTTCTTTCCCTTGCATCAGGTTTACCCTGTTACAAAGGTGATGCTGCATTGCCATCACATCTCTTCTGGCTCCCCAAGCTCCCCAGTATGCATTGTAGCAGCAATCCTAGATCAGTAGTGCTGAGGAAGAGATCTTTTTGGCAATGCAGAAAAGAGAGAAGTTCTTATTCAGTCCTAAGCAGATATCAAAAAGCCTTTGCATAATGGTCTTTTAATGAAAATTAAAATAAGGATGATGAAACCTTCAGAGATCTGCTGAGCTCTGAATAAACCCCAAATTACCTTTTTCCCAGTGGAGGATGATACATACAGAAGCAGGTAGACAAAAAGATGTGTAGATTTTATAATAACCTCATCTGCGTATTAGAGCTGATATTATACAAGAGAGCTACAGGCAACAGGAAATAGAGTCTGGTCCACCGTGGTTGCATTTAGTATTTCCAAGATACCAAGCTTTACAATCAGTCCTCATGATTCAGCTGAATAACCCCATCTAACATCAAATACATTTGATTATAAGAACATTTCTTTAATGAGATATGAGCATGCCTTTGCTTCTAGAATAGCTGAAGAACTGACTCGAAAGCTCAAGTCACCAATCTCAACTTTGAGGCTCCTTAAAGATGCACATTTTTCTTGGCTATCACTTGCTCATGCAGGACGATCTTAGCAATGTTTTTTCTCACAGAAGATGCATTTACAGTTAGAAGCTCATACCCAGTGCTGCACTAAGTTTTCAACAAATGACAATTACTCCTTGACCAGTCTTACTTTCTATTTATTGATTTAATCTATATTAGCTGTCATAATAAAGAGAGATATCATCATGGTATTATGATCAGTTCCTTCCCCAGAAGGAAGTATGCAGCCAGGTGTGGGGATGCTGTCATGCCACTGTACACGGCGCTGCTTCCCTCTTTGTCAAAACAGCTTTTGATCTTTTCAGAACCTTCAAAATAACCCTTATAATTAAACGTCAGGATTAGCCTAAGCAAACCTTGAGAGCTCAGTGTGAGGCATTACCAGATTAGTTCTTAGAATACTTTGGGAAAAAGAGTAGGATATTAAAATATTTTTAAATGGTAAAAAACATGATAATTGCATATGACTTAGAGACAAACCCAACAAAATAATCATATGTTTATTCTGGTTTTATTTTTCTCTTTTATATTTAAAGAATCTAGTTTTACATTTACAAGTATATATAGTAGAGCTCACATAAAATCACCACCACAGTCTCCGGAGATCTCTCTATACTGTGTGACTAGAACAGTTTGTGTTGCTCAGTCTCCTCAGAACTCAGGAACGGATACCTCTTAGTGTTTTTCAAGCTGTATAAAACAGAAAAAGACAGCACTGCTCTAGCTTTTAGATGCCCTGTTGACTGATCATTAGTTGCTGGTAGACAGAAATTAAAACCGAGGCCAAAACTGTACAGATACTGGCCCCAGAATTCTATAAGAGACTTGCCACATAAAGTGTTTTTTCCACAAATGAGTGAAATTAGGTAGAAATTAATGAATGAATTCAGTTTGGGATTTTTTTCTCCCTTTTCAGCAAAGACACAAGCCCAGTCTAAACATGTAGCTAAAACTCACATCTAAATTATTCAGGATGTATAAAAGACAGTTGCCTCTTTCCAGCTTTCCAACAGAGAAAATAAATATGATCCTACTATGCTACATCCCTGATAAATATCTTGGAAAGTTGCTTACTCATATCTACAGTGGAAGGAGAACCAGGAACTTCACCATGCAGCATCTCATTTTTCTCTAATATATATATATATGGAGCTATACTTGTAGCCTTTCCCTATCACCCTCACGTGGAAAGGTGTTTACCCAAAAGTTGAGCCTTAACTGCTGCATGCACCTGTGGTGCACTGAACTGAATAAAGGTAACTGGACTAAAGCACAGCTCAGAACTCAAGCACTGACTGGCCTGAAGCTTTAATAGTGTCAAATAAATCCATGTGGATATGTGAGGTCTCTCACAGCACATTTTGGTATGATAGAATATTTGTTTGCATGAATGCAGCCATTGCCTCTTTATGGCAAGTGTAAAGAACCTATACTTGAAAAAGACTCTACTCCAAGAAGGAAGATATTTCTGTTTCTAATGTCTACTTGGAATGTTCACAGAATCACAGAATTGTCAGGGTTGGAAGTGACCTCAAAGACCATCCATTTCCAACCCCCCTGCCATGGGCAGGGGCACCTCACACTAGATCAGGTTGCTCAGAGCCCCATCCAGCCCAGCCTTAAAAACCTCCAGGGATGGGCCCTCCACCACCTTCCTGGGCAACCTGTTCCAGTGTCTCATCACCCTGATGGTGAAGAACTCTTTCCTAACATTCAATCTGAGTCTACCCACTTCTAGTTTTGCTGCATTCCCCCTAGACATATCACTACCCAAAATCCCCTAAAGCCCCTCACCAGCTTTCTTGTAGGCCCCCTTAAGATACTGGAAGGCCACAATAAGGTCACCTCAAGGCCTTCACTTCTCCAGACTGACAAACCCCAACTCCCTCAGTCTGTCTCCATAGGAGTTAGCAGTTTTTTATCAGTTCTGCTATTTATTGTCTCATTCTCACTGAAGGCAAAACCCCCACTAGCTTTCAAATCTAACCATAAAACACAGTTGATGAGGAAAACATTGCTAGGTTTAGTCCATATTCTTGGGTTCCAGTTGGTAGCAGAATCAGAAGGGTAAGACGGACACCACAAGGCTTCAGTTAAAGCTGGTTAGACATATGACCAATCCTGTTCAAAGAGCACCTGAGCCTCGCCTGATTTGTGACTGCTGAGAATTTGTCCCACAGAACGTTCGGTTTTCAGGCAATATATAATGGTATACGCCACATGCATTTTTTGTGTTTCTCCATCTCCTCCTTTTACGTGTCTCCATGTTGTTCTATACAAAACTGGCATATGATCCTCTTTTATTTGTTTTCAGGAGATCACTGGTTCTGTCTTCTATCTCACCTTGGATGTAGTAGATACCGAATGCCATGTACTCAGCAGAAAGCTGTGGAAGAACTGCAACACCAGAGTACCTCATTCAACAGTAAGGATATTCCTTTCTAATTTAATCTCAAGTAAAGCTGTTATTTTTTAATTTAATCTCAAGTATGATGCGTTACTCAGGTAGCACTGATGACAGTAAAATCCCTACACATGCACTTTTAGCAGGCAGCAGAGCTTAGAAGAAATCAAGCCCTGCCTTTTAAGTTCCATAATTTTTCTCTGTATTTTCTAATCAGTTTATAGACTGGTAAGATTTATATTAAAAATGAAAAATTGAAAGTTTTGGGGTTTTTTTTCCTACCAAAGCTATTAAGCAGACATAGCTAAATAGCTATGCTAGGACACTGTTTAGAATAAATGGTTTACTTTTTATAGCAACCCTGTAAGAGTTTATTTTAAAGACAGTCTGTCAAGAAGGGAATAAAAAGAATCTCAACTTTATGTAACATGATTTTGGGGTTAGTTTAATTCCACTTTTATTCTGACAGCTTTGCAAAAGCTGCATTGAAAGAGGAGAAAAAAGAAAGATCAGCAAGATAAGCTGCAAAGACGGAAAGTGATCTAAGACTGTTGATACAGGTGACCAAAATGATTCTGAACAAGTGACAAAAAAACAAATTATAAAAATGTAGAATGATGAGAAAGAAGCTTCACGTGGGAAAAAAAAAACCAAACAGTTATTCTGGTCAATCACAAATTTTTAATAAAAAGATGGGAAGAATTTTTTTTGCTTACTGCTGCATACAGTGTTTTCAGCAGGAAAATGGTACAAAGAATATGTATTGTTGATATGGGTTCTGTAAAGTCAATAAATGTATGCCCTAGAAGCCTGGATCATACATGTGGCAATATCTGAGAAGCATTCAGAGAATGTATATGCAACTTCCAAACACCAATCTCAATGGATATTAACAGGCCAGTATTTTCTTCTGCCATAAAGTTAGAGTTTCTTGGTGTACAAGGGTGCCACAAAACTGATTTAGGTTCTTTCCAATCACTCTCCTTCCTTGCTATGGACATAAGGAGAAGATGGAAGACAGGTGACTGAATTCAGACACTCTGAGCTGATCTCCAGGTTTAAGCTCTCTAGGTTATAGACATAGATCCAGCTCCTGGTATTGGAGCTTGGCCAGGGAAAGCAATCTGTGACACTTGAGCGCTTCTCAGGTGCCAGAAGTACCTTGTATAGGCCATCCTGGAGACGAATACTGACCCTTACACCACGGGAAGATTTAGGCTCGTATTTCTAAAGGAGATATTTAGAAATGTACTCCATTGCTATCTGAGTATGCATACATGTGCTGGTTTGAGCTAATTGGAATATTTTTAATAGAGAAAATTGTACTATAGGCTGTGAAGGAAAACAATGGTGATGTCTGCTTCACTCATAGCCTTGCTGTGAATGTTTACAAAAAGATAAGAGTCTCTCGAGCGGGCAGTCTGGGTCACAAGGCACTTGCTTCTTGGGTTTTGGGCTAGCAGCTTCTCGGGCACAATTTCTTGGGCTAGCAGCTCTGGCTTCTCTTCTCTGTTGAATAACTTCACTAACCCCATTCCTTCTAATTCCCCCCTTCGGCTGATTCTCCAAAACCTTGGGGTAAGGTGCGGGGGTGGGGAGAAGGTGAAAGGGTGGTTGACAGCCCCTCCTGGGGTCTCTGATTTCTGGGAGGGGTGTTGTGTGTCTGTATTACCCTTACCTTGTATATTTCTATAAATATTCCTGTATATACTGTATATATTTGCTTGTATATTGTGCTAAGCTGTAAATACAGCTTCATCTCTTAACTTCCAGCCAGCGCTGAGAATCTAGTCTGGGTCATTTTAAAGTGTGGGGGGGCGGGGAACTCCCAAACCGTCACAATACAACTTTTTTTTCCTGAAAAGAATTTTGTGATCCAAGTAGAAAATGAGCTACTCACTGACTAGGGTGCTAGATGATCACAGAATCATGGAATGGTTTGAGTTGGAAGCAACCTTAAAGATAATCCATTTCCAATTCCCCTTTCCATGGGCAGGGACACCTTCCACTAGATCAGGTTGCTCAAGGCCCTGACCAACCTGGCCTTGAACACCTCCAGGGAGGGGGCATCTACATGCCTACATCCCTAGGCAACCTGTGGCAGTGTCTCACCACCCTCACTGTAAAGAATTTCTTCCTGATATCCAGTCTAAATCTACCCTCTTTCAGCTTAAAGCCATTGCCCCGATTCTATCACTACAAGCCCTTGTACAAAGTCCTCCCTGAACTTTCTTCTAGGCTTCTTCAGGTACTGGAAGGCCACTATAAGGTCTCCCTGGAGCCTTATCTTCTCCAGGCTGAACAGCCCCAAATCTCTCAGCCTGTCCACAAAGGGGAGGAGATTCATCCCTCTGATCATGCAAAAGGTCCACTATTAATTGTTCCTAAATGTTTATGTTGTTTTAGGTTTATGGCCAGTGCAAAGCAATTATCTACATTAACCAGGCAAGAAATATTGCTCATCTGAATAATTATGATTGCACTTTACAACCAGGTATGTCTTTATTTAGCACATTCACTTTAAAAGACAACTTGAAAACTCTTTGCCACACAACATTACTTTAATTGTCATCATGACCCTACGGCACCTGCATTAGTGTTCAGCTGCCCTAATTTCCTCAAGTCAGTGATCATAAGGCCAGGATGGTCAAAGCACTGCAGTAATAACTGTTTCCATCTCTGAGAAGCCCAGCAGAACCTTTATGAAGGCCTTTGCCCTTGTCATGACCCAGTATCCTGAGCCAGTCCTGGGCAGCAGGGGAGGTCATGCTAAGATTCCAAAATTCCCTTGGAGTAAGTTAAATGGAACTGACACCAAACAGCTGATGAGTTTGGTTCGTTAGAGCCAAGGAAAACTTTCAGTTAAAGACACTTGGTTGGACAGGAGCAGAAGGAAAATGGGAAGAGAAAGGAGAGGGAAGGAGAAAGAGCAGGAGAGAAAAGAAGGTATCATGACTCCTTGGATCCAGCAACGGATTTCATAGGAATAGTCCAGGATTTTGATAGTGGGTGCGCATTGCAACAGTGTCTTCTGGGATAACACCTGGACCCTGGAAGTTGCAGTCCTTTTACACATTTTTTTTGCTGGTGGTGTATGTCTCTCCGAATCACGAAGAGAAGTGCGCACCAGACCCCTGCAATGCAATGTCTGTCGATTTGCACCTCTGCAGGAATTATCTCTTTTCATTGCTAAGACAGATGCTATCTTCCAGAGCTACTCAGGCCATCACCCTGTCTATTCATCACCAGGGCCGTCGCACTGCGTTTGAGACAATGGAATCATTAAGGGCTATCAGCCCTGCCCGGCTACACTCATTGTTTTGAGACAATAGAGGACCGGGTTATCATAACTCTCTGGTCCAAAAAGCATTTCTATGCATTTGTGAAAGGTGAGTATCAGCAAGGTTACTGTCAGTAGGCTGAGCTTCTTTCGGCGGTGTTTCTGCCTCCACTACAACATTGTAACGGGTCTGGAAATTCAGAAAGATCCAAAATTCCTGAGCAAAGCAAACCATACTTCGTTATTCCAGGGGATTGGAGGACAAGAGGGTAGGATTAGGGGTACATACGCATTAACAGTGACCTACACTATCAACATGCTCATATAGTTATGCTTCCTCTAATGACATTGTTTCATTTGAATAAACAGTTCCACCCAGATATATCTGGAAAATATGTCCTGACTGCCCAGTTGATGACAATCCAAATGAGCCCAAATATTTGGAAGCTGCTATTCAAAGTCTTGCCAAGTTCAATGAAGAGAGTGAACAAACTCATTATTTCTCTGTCCTCAATCTCACAAGAGCTTCAATGCAGGTAAGCTTTGGTTTACCTGACTTGCTTTAGCCCTCAAAAAGTATAGATCCACCTGTTAACACTTTGTAGGATTTGTTGTATCTTACAGATTGTTTAAAATTAGTATCTCTACAGTACAGAGAATACGTCTCCTGGGAAATTAGGATCTGCATTGATTCAAGATGCAGACTATTTATTGCAAGAAGAGCTTTATGCAAAACTCAAGACAGATTTACATTCTAAAATTTAGGAAAGCTTTACTGTGAACTCTCTTTTTCTACCACCACCATGAATTAGTGATTCCCTAATAGAAAGTATTTAATAAGGCATAGTCATCCTCTCTGACACATACCTGTAATTCACCAAATGAGTTTAAAACTACCTTTAGACTAATAGAGAGCTAATGATCACTGACTAAATCCTATCTGTTTACCACAGTACTATAGAATCATAGAACGGTAAGGTTGGAAGGGACCTCAAGGATCATCTAGTTCCAAACCCCTGCCATGGGCAGGGCCACCTCCCACTAGTAAAGGTCACTCAAGGCCTCATCCAACCTGGCCTTGAACCCCTCCAGGGAGGGAGCAGCCACAACCTCCCTGGGCAACCTGTGCCAGCATCTCACCACCCTCACTGCAAAGAACTTCCTCCTAACATCCAGTCTAAATCTCCCCTCTGTCAGTTTAAACCCATTGCCCTTTGTCCTATCATTACTATCTGGTCTTTCTAAAATTCATTATCTATATATAACAAGATAGCTTTCACTCTTTGCGTCAAACTGTTAGATATTGCTACAGTACCATATTTAATTGCTACCATTTTCCAGTTGTGAGGCATCTGCATATCAGAAACTGAAAAAGTGATCTTGTTCATTAAAGCAGCCAGAAACTATGGACAAGGCCCTGATGAGGGTCTTTGGATGTGCAGTTCTATGTGGATGCTAACTTATTACAAACCTCCAACTCATTTCAACTATAACAAATCCATGAGTTACTAAGATTGTGTATTTGTAAGAAATAAAACATTAAGCAGGCAATAAAGCTGTACTGGCTGAAAGAAAACCTTTGCATTTTAATGCAAATAACAGCAGTGATGCAACTATAACCTGCTCCTTTCACACTAATTAGCAGGAGTTTCACATCTCTTTCAAGTTCTGTAGGATTCTTCTTTCTTCCTAACAAATGCACTAGGTCTGATTGTCACCGGTTTCTCATTAACAGTGGGTCGTTGGTCCTGCATATTTTATGGAGTTTTTAATTCAGGAGACATCCTGCTCCAAAAGTGACAAGACTGCTGACATCTCCAAGTGCAAGCCACTTCCACCAGAACAAGCAGTATGTTCTCTTCCTTGTACAAACACCTATTCTTCATAAACTATGGCTCCTCAGTGAATAATTAGCTTATGCCTTTGATTCTTTGTGGACAAGAGTCAAAGCCCACAGGCATTTTTTTATGGGTTGTATTGCTATACTGTCATGCAAATGTACAACTGCTTTTGAATAGAGAAAATATTTTAGTAGAAGGTCTGAATTTTCACCTAAGAAGTCCAAGAGCAAAAAAAGCAGAAAAAAAAGTATCCAGAAAAAGGTGGGGTTGCCATTGCCTTAAAAATCAGAACATTCTTAAGGGTTTCTTAAAGTAAACAGACATAGACAATCACAATCAATGCATAAAGAAATACATTCATACTACAATCAAGTCAGCTAAGAAAAAAAAAAGGAACTAAATTAAAATGTATAAAAGAAATGGCATACTGACAAGAGAGAATATTCCAAATCCCATCCTAACTTAGTTCCAAGCCCTGTTACCTGCAGCCCAGTAAAATCACAACTATTAGAAACAACATTTTTTCATGGTTTCTTTCACTATTATGGTATGAAATTGATTTTGCCTGAAGAAAAATTATGTTCTATTACAAAACTGCATAGGGATATTCTGCTGCAGCAGAACTTAAGTGTGCTGTTGTAATTGGGCTTTAAGTTGCTAGCTCATTTTTACTGTCATGTTACATAACCCTCTTTTGCCTTTCAAAATGCTGCCTGCCTTTGTAAGCTTGCCAATCCTGAAATAAAAGACAGGCCAAGATGCTTATCCCAACAGATACATGTAGAAGCTATAACTATTCAGCCTTTTATAATCACTTATTTTACAAGATAAGAGCTAACTATTAGTGCTACAGTGTAAAAAAATGCTTGCGTTTTCTTCTTCCAGCAAATAGGCTTCTGTAAAGGCTCTGTAGTAAACAGTCACGCAGAACATCAACAGTTCATCTCAATATCCTGTGAAATCTACAGTCTGCAGGTAATTCTTTATCTAGTCTTCATATTGCAAGACTAATAGTCCTTTACAAAACAAGAATTGAATTCCTGAAAGCCCAGCCACTTTTAAGTTTTCTTATTCATAAAGATATGGATTTCAAGAAAGTGATAAGGCCAAATCAGGTAGAAATTTCTTTTGTGCTGAAACAGACTGTTGCTAGGTGAATAAAAAGGCAACAGAATAAGTAGAGAGTCAATCATACAGGCTGTTCAGGAAGCTTTACAAAGACACTGTAAATAACAAATGGAATGCAAAGAGCAGTAACTGTACAGTTACCCAAGTTTGATGAACCCATCTCCACTGGCTTGAGAAGCAGTTCCATATGTCAAAGCATAGAACTTCTGTTCTGCAGCTGGTTTTTGCAGACTGGAATTGCAACAGATCCTTACTGTGAGGGGTGACCTTGCCCATATCTGAAATAATTTTGAATAGCTTCAATATAGGTAATGATTACTGTCTCTTATTTAGGATCCTGCCACTGAAGAGCAAGCTAACCAGACATCTGGAGAATCCAGCCAAGCTCATCAACAATCTTCCCCTTCAGAAACCAAACCCTTCTCCCCATACCTAGAAAAAACAACAGGCTCTGTTAAAATGCTACCCCCTTCAACTGAGGACATCTCTTTCCACCACCTACCAGAAAGTCAGAATAAACATAAAGATGGAAAGCCAGTTCCACCTGAGGCTGTAGGATCTAAGCCCAATCTTGGTGGAGAAAAGAGTCAAGTAAACAAACCAGACTTGACCAAACCACTCACTAGACCAGTTATTCTCCCTTTTCCTGAAGAATTTTCTCTATCAGACTCATGCCCAGGAGAAGCGAAGGAGCCAAAGGTTATCCTTGAGCCTTTGCTGCCTAAAAAGCCCACTAGAGTCTAGTCACCATTCTACTCTACCTCTGCTACATGGCCAAAATGGCAATTTGTGCAACATCTTTAAATAAACAAATTGCTTATTAACAGTCTTCATCTTTGGAATTCTCAATTTTTAAGAAAGCACAAGAACAAATTACAATATCTCCCAACAAAATAATTTTCCTTTTAATTTTCTTAATGAATTTTAATTAAAATTCAATTTTCATTGAATTTTAATTCCTCCTATCAATAAGAGCATGGAAAAAAAGGTAACAGTCGGGGGTGAAATAACCTGTGGGGCTGACACTGCTCAAAGGTATCACAAAAAAATACCTATGATAGTAAAAGTCTGTCAGGACACAGTATAGGATGGCTGCTCCCAAATGGAATATTGAGACAGAGTTAGCCAGGCTGACAGGTCTGGGGCATGTCCCACAGTACATAAGCAAGGTGAGCAGAGCATATCAGGGATGGTTTGTCTACAGGAGGAGGCCAGATCACCATGCAAGCTCATGGACAATGAGGCACATATGAGATCAAACCAGCTACGAGTTTTCAAGTCAGGGTCAGGATCTAGTCTGGTTACACTAACCAGAGTCAGACAGCCCAGTGGTCTCCAAGCAAGTCCATAATGATGAGGCAGGTCTGAGATCAGGCCAGGAAGACAGGCTGGAGGTCTGTACCTGTGTCTGGATCAACAGGATCCACGGCACAGCACACACACAGCTGCAATACAGCTGGAGGTCCAGTGGGATGTGAGTCTGAGTTGGGTGGGACCTCCTCATATCATTAGCCTGGGAGCCTGTTTCCAAGGTCACCAAGGAGAAAGGCAACAGACCCCAGCTGTGCTGCCAGTTGGCCCAGGGTGAATCCCCTCACAGAGCCACACCTGGTGTCATGGTGTCTAAGCAGGGAAGGTGATTGTTCCAGAATGAAAAAGTAGTGAGCTTTAGAATTTTAACTTCTTAATTATAATGTAATTGGTTTAGCCTTTTCTTTCTATTTTTTTTTTTAATTTCCCATGGAAGATCTCAAGAAAGATTACTTTTTTTCATAATACTTTATACCCTTGCTTAAAGAAAGAGAAAAAGGCTATTGTGAAACCTCTGCACATAATTCTGACTGGTGGAGAATCAAGCCCAAGCTATTCAGGTTCTTATGCTTTACTGACCCTGCTGTGCAGGAAAAATGATGATTTACAAAATCAGCCTAATTCTTTCTTGAGATAGGTCATATTAACTGCCATATAATACAACCCACAGGGACACTCTACAAGCCCTAGCTAAGAAAAATCAATTTCACTATAGCCAGACACAGCGAATCCACTGACAATAACAAATACAAATAAATGAGAAGACAAAAAGAATAAGAAGAGTGAACATGGGAAAGAAATATTGTTTGTGGCCAGGAGTACCCTGGTATTTGCATTAATTATGGGACTCATATGACACCACAGAGCCTTTCTCTAGTTGACACCAGATCTGTAAAATAATTTGTTCAAAACAAAATCAATAAAAGATTACTGTTCCTGAAGCTTTTATGCTGCTGAATCATCCCTAGAGGTGTTGGGTAATTTCTCCATTCAAAAAGCTTTTCAACAAAAAATTATGGTCCTGTTATTCTGACATTCTGCAATTTGATGAAAATGTATTATTTTATTATTATAAATAAAATATAAATAGAAGTATTACTTTCTTTTGACTGGAGACAAAACAATCTTTAAATATTGTATGGAGTAATGTTCATAACAAATATGTTTGGGTTTTCAGTTTTCAAAACACTTAAACCCACAAATTTAATTAAAATAAGCCAGAAAGCAATGTGTGAAAACATCAACTGAGCCAAAAAAATGTTTTCTTTTCAATTCCACATCATGAGAAATTTCAGCATACTTGGGTTTCATTCATTTCAGAGTAGAAAACAATTCAAAATCAGGTAGTTCTCGAAACATGATAAAATCCAATTTCTATCCAATTCTTACTGCAGTATGAACTCCAGGCTGTGTCAGCATTCCCCTTTTTATCAAGTCATCAAATTACAGCATCTTGTTTTTCCCTCGGGAAGCCTCACCTTTGCCAGCTCAGATATCCCTAACATAACCAGTGTGTTCTACCTCCCTGCACAGGCACTGCCAAAATCAGGGATACCATGCGGCACTCCATGCCCTCAAGCAGGGCACGGTGGTTGGCGTTAGTGAGTCAGAGGACAAAAGCACCGCGGAACAGCCTGTCACGCTTCAACGATTTTTCAAAACGCTTTTTTTTTGCCCCTCTTTCCAGTTAATCCCTGTATTTCACTTCTGCAATTTTAGAATGTGGTCTATTTTATTCACTGCATGATGATTCTAATCGCAGTCTGCCTCCCTCCGTTTGATGAGGCTACTGAGATTTGTATCAACATGTAACCAGATTCTTCCCCAAAAGCAGTGCTGGAGAAGAAATCATCTTCATTAGGACTAACCACAGCCAGGAATACCTCATTTCAGTCAGTTCTCCTTCTTGACTACAGCCCACTGAAATAGCAAATTGAACAGCAACAGCAGCAGGTGAGGATAAATGGAATGGAGTTGGTGTGAACATAAACAGATGGAGTTTAAAGAGAACATCTGAAAGTCTGGAGCATCGTTCGAGCATTCAATTTGGATATTGTTTAGCCTGTTCAGTATACAGAGCTCAGAGATGACATTTGGGTCAGCATTTTCTCTAACTTGGATCTGAGATTTGGATTCAAACACTTTAACAATTAAAAAATGCAGAGCAGAAGGGGTGTGTATTTAAGCAGTAACTACCTACTGTGTAGGCCTGCCAGCACGAGTGGTCACTGCAGAGTCATGGGCATTTCCTCTGCTTGCTGTGGCCACTCCAGCACAGCAATTCCCCTGCCCAGCTTTCAGTATTACTAATGCTGTCCATAACTGAGGCCTGGTACTAATGGCCAACACTAAACTGTAGAGGTACAAGTAAGAGACTGAAGATGCACAGCTTCTGTGTTTCCTTTGTCCTCAGGACACACCTGGATACTCCCCCACTCCCAGATGGAACTGATATAATTAACATCTGACAATGTTTAGTCCTCACTACATCACATCCTGCTGCTGATTCAGCAGATTTATGCCAATCTGTGAGCACTGCAGCTTTCTCTCTCCAACATGCCCACATGGAACAGATAAAGGCACAGGACGCAACGCTTCTAGTCCTCACATTCTGACTCTGTGCGACAGACTGATCAGACAGGACTGCAGCAAATCCCCTAAGAAACATTCCCAGATAGTGCTGAACCTCTCCATCTTAATCATAGAATGATCATAGAATGGTTTAGGTTGGAAGGGACCTCAAAGATCACCTAGTTTTCCAACCTCCTGCCATAGGCAGGGACACCTCCCACTAGAACAGGTTGCTCAAGGCCTCATCCAACCTGGCCTTGAACACCTCCAAGGAGGGAGCATCCGCAACCTCCCTGGGCAACCTGTTGCAGTGTTTCACCACCCTCACTGAGTCTGGTCTCACTTTCTAGCCAAATGGAGCAAAACAGTTGGCAGTGACACACCCTATGTACATTCAGTCACATCCTAAACGCTCTCTTCTCCCAGGACCTTGAAATGTTAAGTGCTGCTGCTTCTCCTCATTCAGCAGAGAACAGGTCAGTAAGACACACAAGCCCTCCATCCAGTTACTGGAGATGAGGAGTGAGTGGACTTTGGCATACCATTCCCAATGGACTTAGCAATTTTGTTTCACACTTTTTCAACACTTACTGATCTTATGGTATTATATCAGCCTTTATTACTTGCTATCTGGACAAAGTCCAGCTAAAATCGCATTTGATGTTTATTTTAGCAAACATTCCAGTTTCACATGGACAGATCTTTTTCCTTCAAGCACAGATAAGCAATGGTCAGTGACCTCTAGGGTTTATTTATTTTTTTTAACCAGATATTATCAAGCCTTTATCTCTGAATACAGGTAAGGCATCAAGAATGCCAAAATAAAAAGGGGGGCAATAACATACAAAGGCTACAGAGTAAGATTTGTTGGCTTATTTATGCACACATTAGCTAAGCATTTGTTGAGATTATTCAGCTACCTTTGTCCTACTCTCATCCTTCGCCAATCAAAAAGGTTTTTTAAAGTAAGGCCCAGCCATCAAAGCTCTCCAGATAGTTTTTTATAAAATAAGCTAGTTATATATTCTGTTTGTCTGGCTTCAGAACCTGTCCCTTTTACACATTTCATGGTTAAATATTTTTTCTGCATCTCTGAGATGTTAAGCAGCTGCATTCAGAATATATACATATATTATTTTGATTTCAAAGGTAGATTTGAAAGATCTCCCACTAGATATAGTCATAAATATTATACAATCACAACAGTTGCCAAGACTTTCCTTATGCTGGCCTACTACAACCTAAAGCATGAGTTAAAGCTTCAATTTTAGGAACAGTATAATGCCACAAGCCCTGAAAAAGTAAATCCCTTAAGTTCATCTGACCCCATTTTTAACACCAATTTCTTAACCCTACTTTTCTCTCAGGATCTCAAGCCCCTTAGCAAACAGGTCAGTCTTCCAATATATCCTTACAATCATTGACTTACCATTAGTGTGCTTTGTTGTAGAAGATAGTTTGCAGCCAAAGACACTGCGGACAAGACAAGGAATCATGGCACCCTTTTTATTCCCCGTGCTTGTTCTCCCAAGCAACAAGACTTCAGTAACTACATTGTTAACCTGTTCAGTTGACAGCTGGCCTCTCACAAATACATTTTGAACTTAAGGTCCACCTGAATGAAATTTGATAGACAAGGTGATGAAGCTTCTAAAAGATTGCTAAAAAACAGGTGACTGGTAAAGAAAAATAAGCTACAAGCAGGGAGGAGAAGCTATAGCTGCAGCTGCTGCTTTTATTACTGTAGCCAAAGCAAATTTGTATAACATTGCATTTGCATCAGGGGCATCTTGTTTACAGCTAGCAGATAAAAATGAGACATGAATAAACACATAACGCATTTACATATATTTCCATCATACCTGGGGGAAGTTTCTGTCAGATCCAGAGCTACCTCAAAACCTGGAAAACTTTTAATTTTTTTGCATCAAGGTATCATTCTAGTGTGAAGCTATGAGGCACCACAGACTGAAAACAAGTAAAGAGAAGCTAGCCAAAAATTCAGACATAAGGAAGTGGAGCCACACATAGTTTTGTTAGTTGTACTTTTCCTCAGGAGCAGAAACAACAGTAGGCTGTTTCTGGCTACGGGACAGGCTAAGATCTATGAGAATGCTGTGGTCCTGATACCTGCAGAATTGACTAAGCTGTGTGATTTGATAATTCCAGCCTGTGAGCGAAGCACTACTGTAGAAGGCAGAGAGCAGTTAGCTAACATAGCAGTTGCCTTTCCAAGATACCAGAGATATCTGTAAGTAGTTATGATTATACTATAGGAAAGGCATAATTGACTGTTCCATATTTTCACCTGTCTTTGTCATCTCTCTGCCCTGGCTCCCTAGAATAAAGTTCTATTTATTAAGCATTTGATACACTGTTTTTCAAGTGGGGAAGATGAGCCTCTTCGTGATGTGTTCTCCCAGATTTCTGCAGAGAAGTTTAGGATAGATATTGATTACTAACTCCTAAAAGTTTGAATTTAGATCACCTCTTACTGTTGCAGGTCAAGCTTTGGTATGAGTCATAGAGATAAACAAGCTTTTGACAACTACCCAAGAGAGATGCCATGTTTGCACAAATACTTGTAGTCCTGCCAGCAATCCACCTATTGCTTCATTAAAGCAACACACAAAACTTACAAACAATAAATATTAAAAAAAAAGTACTAAAAAATACATCAAACTGGATGAGAATTTATAAAAACACATTTTCCTGACACAAGTACAACAAATATTTAACTGCTCTGTGCCTGTAGTGCTTGTTCATGCTGTACTGTGTTAATAATAGTCCATGCTTTATTTTCCCAAAAATACCCAAAGACAATACTCAGTACAATGAGAACAGAATCTCACTTTAACTTCTGCAGTCAGTTTGCAGCAATTGTACATTCTCTACTGTTTATTCCATTATAAATTACCTAATCTGATGCTTTTCTTCACTATGCCCATTTCAAAAATTAAACAGGATTGTAAATAATGAATATGGATGCAGTTTGGAACATAGCAATGATGCCAATATTATTTTTAACTGGTGAGACAGATTTCTAATGTCTTTGATTATTTACACAACATTTATTTCATTGCTTTTTCTCAATCTTTCCAGAAGAAATTCTGAATTATTATAATGAAGCATTATAAAAACACAAACAAAACATATGTCTTACTGCATAAGAAGTATGGTTCATCCATCCCAGTATTCATCTCTCACAGTGGCAAAAGACAATTCTGGTTAGGAGAAACATATGTCCTGTCCCCTTTCTGCAAACCATTCCCTCTGTAATTTTCCAGTACTTAGAAGCACTGTACTAAGGATTTTAAAGTGTACTTATCTGCTCACTAAAGCACCTGCTGCCAATGAACTTTCCTAAGGCATTCTGATTCTGTTGATACTGTCTGCTCCTGTCTGCTTCCACATCCTTCTATGGCAACAAGTTCCAGCACCTGACTATCCATTGTGCAGCGTAGACCATTAGAAACTGATTCACGTTCGTTTTGAATGCCTCTGGTTCTAATATGGTGAAGTTCTTCATTTAGCTGGTCTACTACCAGAGAATTTTTGAGTGTGTCCTGAATTAACTATACAAGAAAACCACTACTTCACCTCTACACATTCTAATATATGATTTCTTAGACACTAGATATGCTAAAAGTTTCATTTTTAAAAATAAGGATAGCAAAAGGATTAAGAGTTAAGGATGACCTGTACTAGTGGGAGGTGTCCCTGCCTATGGCAGAGGGTTGGAACTAGATGATCTTTGAGGTCCCTTCCAACCTTACCATTCTATGATTACCCAGTATATTTCTCAGTGCTTCTCACAAAAATAAGTCAAAGTACAAACTCAAACACGTGAATTAAGTCAATTGTATAAAAGATGATGATTTTTATACAAGAAGCCAATTCAACCCTTCACATCAACCAGGATTTGGAAAATTTCTCATATGAATCTGATCATCTAATTTTGGACACTGAATTTTCGTATCTTTATATTCAGAGTTTGAATTTTGTATTGTCTCTGACAAGTGATTATGGCCTTCTAGCAATATTTAAAACTATCCTGAGTAAAATATTTTGAATAATGAGACAACACCTTATCCTCTCAATTTATTAGAGGACGTAGGTGTATCCTGTGAAAGGTATGAATCTTAGGATGTACTGAATTATTTTAATAAATTCAAAAAACTACCAACAATTCTCTAAAGAAATCTATGATGGCTACTACAGCCAAAGAACACATAAAACCTACTCAGATTGAGAACAGAAAGGTAACTTTATGTCACTTCACACCATGCCTAGATTACATTGGCATTAAGACAATCAGTCCCATTCCGTGTACAGACAGAAACAATCTAAAGCTGAGAGAAGACTGCAATGAAATTTCTTGATCTGCAAGAGCAGCAGGTGTTTCTGTTGTACTTCTTTGAAAAGAAGCTACCCAGCAGCTTGCAAGTGCGCCTTGAGCTACATCCTTTCTCCAAATCTGAGTGACTTCTTTGTTCCCCTTTCGGTACCTCTCCCAGATAAAGATCTGTAAA
This sequence comes from Semnornis frantzii, assembly GCA_013399775.1. Taxonomy (NCBI): domain Eukaryota; kingdom Metazoa; phylum Chordata; class Aves; order Piciformes; family Ramphastidae; genus Semnornis; species Semnornis frantzii. Next base: position 38,454 of record VWYK01124265.1, read on the forward strand.
AACAGGTATATGGATATAGGCCTCATTTGACCACAAATATTTCAGCATATTCTCAGTTCAGCTGTTTTTACAGTAAACAGAAAATGGAAAAAAAACATTAACTGGACATTCTTAATGCTAGGCTCAGCAGCACATTTTTAGAAAATAATTATTTTTCATAGTGAAGGACTATTGCACAATGCCTGTCTTAAAAAGCACAAATAGAGTCCCTCTGATGGACTTCCAGAGAGTATTATAAGCCCTACTTTCCTCAAAATCTGCACAGTCGCTATATAATCATTTACTTGCTGTTTGCTGTTGTTAACCCTGGGTCAAGGTAATGGCCCTCTGACACAACATTTAAATTTATATAAAACCAT
>VWYK01124265.1:44865-62093 GCA_013399775.1 Semnornis frantzii
CAAAATCTAGTTAAAAAAAAAAAAAAGAGTAAAAAACTAAATTAGCGCAAGCACTTTAGTTACATTAGTGAAACTTGTGTGCACACACACGCTATGGACAACTTCAATATAGACTTGAAATAAGCTACTACTACACTTAGAAATTAAAACGAAGTACTTCTTTATGGATTCTAACAGAATCAGGTGGACTTTCTCCCATGCTCTCGTGGAGCAATGCCTTCTCTATTAATTATGCCCTTGAAAAGAGAGAAAGCAACAATCTCATAGTAACTGGCAAAACTTTATGCCAAACTAACAGCATCACTCTAGTGTTACACACCCCCTCACTGGAAAGGGGTGGTTGCCATCCGGTAGATCTCTGTATTTGTACAGGAGCAGCAGTTCTGTTTCTCTGAGCATGCTACTTCATAAAAACACAGGCTGTAAAAGCAACAGGTTTTTTAACACAGACATACTAGACTAAGAAACAAAAACAATCATTCCAGAGCTCATAAAGGTGTGTGACAGGTAAGGTATAAATTATCTAATCTGTTTTTCTTACTGAATACATATAAACGTATGAACATTACAAACAATATGAAGTGTGGTTGCTTTTAAAATTACTGTTTTGGGTTTTTTTTAATACACCTAGTTACCATTTCTTCTTTGACCTCTTGGTTTCAGACTGCGTCCCGTGATGGTCACAGTTTAGGATTCTCTATAAAGGAGACCAACTGTTCCAAGTCCACACAACAAGGAGATCAGGCACTGGACTGTGATTTTCTGGATGACTGGCACGCTGTAAGTAAAGTCCTAGAATAAGAACTGGTACAATGGATTAGACCAGGATGATCTTCCCAAAATATTTCCAAGTTTTCCAAAAAAGCATGCACCCAGCATGTCCAAATCCAGATGCTAATTTTGCCACTGCTTCTTTTTAATCTATTAGAAGTCAGTCTGAACTCTCAAATTGAAGTGTAACTGGGGTCTGGTATACTACAGGTGCAGGGGTGAGGGGCTTTTCATTTTGGATCTGGCATTCACATTCAAATGAAAGCCACTCCCCTAGTAAATTGTTCATGCTGTTTTCATAAAAAGTTTTACACTAATACAAGTCAGAGATCTTGAAAAAAAAAAACCAAAAACAACCAACCACATATTATGTCATCCCAGTGAGCCAAGGGTTATTTTCCCCCCCTTCTGGTGGAGAGCAACGAGTGTAATAATTCAGGTCTGTCTATAGATTACTAGGAAAGTAGTCTCCTCACCCCATCTTCCCCTTCCAGTAGTAATCTACATAAAAGAAACAACTAGGCAAAATCATAAAGAGCAAATAATTCCCTAGAAATGAAACTGAAGGAATTAAATAAAACAAAAAAACAAAAACCAAAACCCAACAAACCACAAATCATGAAGTTTTGTTTTAGCTACATCGATTTTCTTTTCTGGCTCTTTATGTGGCAGAAGACTGGAAAAGGTGAACGAACTAGTAGAAGAGCCAAAAATTGAGTAGACTGAACTAGACTAGACACAAACCAGATGGCTAGAGGGTTTGAATTCTGTTCTCAATGCTGCCACCACTGGGGTGCCTGCGTAAAATACCATTAACCTTTGTAATCAGTGATCAGAATGAGTGACCCAAATAACCAAGGTCAAGCATTCACTACAGAGACCTTACACAGAAGTCCTTCCCCAAGCTCTGTGCTCTCTTGCACATGAGCAGTTCCACAAGCAAGGACTGGACAGCAGGCGAAAGTTACAGCACAGAGAATGCTAAAGGAAGTGATGCTAAAGAACTATAACAAACTATTTTTCAGAAGATAAGTCTCGAAGAAATCTCTGCCTTGAGCTTTGTCTGGAGCAGAATTTCAGAATAGTCCAGTCTGAACAGAAGTTTGGCAAGCAAAGATGGAAAAAAAGGAATAGAAATCAGTTGCCCACAGGGTAGTCAATTTTGAAGGATTCAGTAGCTGACAAGTCCTTACAGACACCAAAACAGAAGCAAGGTGGTGAGTGGTAGCACTCTAGATGCATGTGGCGAAGTGGTCTTCACAGTCAGAAACACTCAAGACTGGCATATATTTCGGTCATTATGAATCACTGGCAAGTATCACTGGTCAGAAAGCTCAGGATCTTTCTAAGTTATGTAAACATCGAAGGTACTGAAGGAATTAGCCTAGCTTTTAAAACATTGACATTTCAATAGCTTCTATTAACTCAATCACAAGAACCCAGATGTGCTTTTTTTTCCCCCCCTTTGCTTTGATTTAGCATGTGGGATTCTGCAAGGCAAGAATTATTGGTGATTCAGATGAACTCGATGGAACAGATATAAGGTGTGAAATCTACCGTCCCTGGGTACGTACTCACCTCTTGAGATGTCTCTGACTATATCCTCATGCTGGCTACAGCAACCTCACTCAGCCCAGACTGACAGATGATTGCAACAGTTGTTTATGTCATAAAATCATAGACTCATAGCATCAGGTTGCAAAGGACCCTTGAAGGTCATCTTGGTCATCCTCTCTGCAGTGAGCAGGGACATCTTTGACTAGATCAGATTGTTCAGGGCCCCATCAAGTTTGACTCTGAATGTCTTCAGGGCCAAGGCCTCCACCACCTATCTGAGCAACCTATTCCAATATTTCACTACCCTCACTGCGAACAACTTTCTCCTAATGTCCAACCTAAATCTATCCTGCTCCAATTTAAAACCATTGCCCCTTGTTCTGCCACTACATGTCCTTGTCCCTTTATTAGTGCCTGGGTGTGGTGCAGCATGTCAGGAGAGGCTGGCTTTCGGCTGCCGGAATGAATTAGGACTGAGCTGTCTCTGCTACTCCCTCCAAAGCTGTCTTTCAGTCGAGTCATAATTCTTAAAGTCAGTAGAGACCAAAAACAATTTCAAAGGACTTTTTGAATGCAAGAAGAGGGGAAAGGATCTTTATTGTATTTGGAATTTAAGTTTATATCACAACAGCTTCCCCAGAGTGGGGTTTGTATCGTTTTGGTCCTTCCCATATTTTGATCAGTGGGTTATGTGGTTTCATTCTGTCAGGATGTAGTTATTTCCAGATGATTTTCAGTAATGATTTTCTCTTCTATCTTGAAAAAAACCCACCATTCCATTTTTTCCTTGCAGAAATGCAAATGCAAACCTATTAACTCCTGCATCTCTTTCTCACCACTTTCTTCCATCCTATTTACATTTCACTTAATACTTGCTCTCTTGATGTTTTCCATAAACAGCCACATGACTGCAGACACCCTCATCATCATTTTGGTCACAGACATGGTCACAGACATCATCACAAGCATGGATGTCCACCGTCTTCTCAATCCAGACCTGAAGACGCTCAGCATAAAGATAGTTCCAATGAAGAACAACAAGGCAGCCATGAAGGACATGCTCCTCCTCCCCATGGTGGACCACATCACCACCATCATCATCCAGACCATTGTCCTCCATCTCCTCCCAATGGTGGACCAAATCCTCCTCTCCAAGAGGAACCCAAACATTCCCCTTCTCCTCCTCCACATGATGAGCCACAACATCATGGTCACCATCAGAGACCTCACTGCCCTCCCCCTCCTCATGGACCACATCACCCCCATCATGGACCACACTGTCCTCCTCCCCCTCCTCATGGACCACATCACCACCATCATCACCCCCATCATGGACCACACTGTCCTCCTCCCCCTCATGTATCACATCACCATCCTCCTCCTCCCCATGATGGACCACATGATCCTCCTAAAGAATTGCATCAAGACCCTTCCTCTCCTCCTCCCCATGATGAGCCACATAATCCTCCTCCTGGTCACCATCATGGCCCACACTGTCCTCCCCCTCCTCATGGACCACATTGCCACCATCCTCCCCCTCCTTATGGACCACATCACCACCATCCTCCCCCTCCTCACGGGCCACATCACCACCACCCTCCTTCCAATTGTGGACCACATCACCATCCTCATCCTCCTTATCTCTATCGTCACTATCACAGACATCGGTGCAACAAGACAAGCATATCAGGAAAGCACTTTCCATTCCAGGTAACAGGAGCCATCTATCGCATTCCAGTTATGAATCAGCAGGATTCTCTCACACCTCCCACTGCAAACTTCCCTGAAGTATCTCAAAGCAACCCTCACTCCTCCAGCACTGGTGAAGATAGTCTCCTCACTGACTCAAGTCAAAAGGAGATGCTAGAAGCTGTGGGTTTTCCAGATCATCCTACACAATCAAAGTCATGCCCAGCAAACTCCAAACTCACTCTTCCAAAAATTTTACCTTTATTTCCACATAGCTCCATGGCAGAAAAATCTTCTATATGACCTCAGAAAAGATGTTCCTGGCTTGACAGCTGCAAGGCTAATAACATTTCTACAATGAATGGAAACAGCACATGGAGAAGGACAGAAAGGACATCATGTCTGGGGAGGAGAAGCACTGAAAATGACTAAGACAAGTATTCCAGTTTGTCTCTTGATCCCAGCTATCGCAGACTCAGCCACAACTGAGAGGCTCAACATTCTGTGTCCCTCAGATAATGTCAATAGGTACAAATCTCCCAAGCAAGCAGTGCTCTTCAATTCTCTCTCTCTCACACACACACACACAAAAAACCAAAAATAAACAAAAAAAAAAAAAGAAAAAGAGAAAAGCCCTCTAACAGTGAAGCCTTCCCTTTTCTCATAATCCATAATGTAGCTCTCTGAAGAAATGTAACCACCTCCCATAGAAAGTGACTCATGGCACTACCTTCACACTTTATACAGAATCAAAGAAAATAAAGACCAGTAAGAAATTTCTTGACAGTGTTGCCAAATTTTTGTCTTTTTTTTTCCTGTTTATATATGTCTATGTTTCTATTTATATATATTTAGCTGCACAGTAAAAAGCCATGAGCATGAAGTGACTAATGGTGATTGCATTACCACCACTATCTAGAAAAGGTCTGGAAATAGTTAATGACTCACAGTGGCCTCAGGGTGGCCTGCACGGGTGCTACCATTGCTACAGTTGCTGGTGGTGATGTATCAGACATACTGCGTTCAAGGACAGTCCTTTTCAAATAGTCCATAACTGCTCCCAGGAGAGGGAAAAAAAAAAAAAAAAAAAAAAAAAAAAAAAAAAAACGACGACGACGAATTTTCAGCTAATAGAGAATTNAAGTAGATGCACGTAAGAACTCTTTCATGTAAAGGTTTTCTTTATCACTGAAACTTCCTCCCTAGAAACTGAGTTGGAAGGAGTAGGAAGAAGGAATACTGACGTCCCTTTAGCCCTGATCAAGGGCTGTCCATTCAGACAGACTTGGGACTCCAATGAGTTAGTTCAGAACAGTTATCTCATAAGCAAGAATATGAGATTAATCTCAAAAAATTAGCAATTTTGTCCTCCAAGTAGCTTTCTAATGGCATAAAATACAATTTAATAGAAGGGTATATCAAAGGAAAAGAAACAAATTGGAGAAAACTTTACTTCTACCATAGTTTATCCACAGAGGCTCTGAAGTGCATTTTCTTCAAACAAAGCTTGTAGCAAGACAACTGAACGCTGGAGTTGAGGCAATACCAAAGGTGTTCACAGATTCAAAGCAATGCTGTTTGGTGCTCTACACTGGAGCAAGGACCAGATGTTCCCATCCAGGTTTTTACTCCTGCTCTGCCCAGCACAAGTAACATAACTTAATCCCTTGTTCTTGGGCATCACTTTCCTTGTCTGTAATGACTACAGAACATTAAAAGACTGACTAATCCATGGTCCAAAGGTAGTCTCCACATGGCAGCAAAAATGGTCACTTCTAAAGGTAGAGTGAAGGACAAGGTTTATCAAGTGTTTTGGAAGAGCTACGTGACATTCAGTCCCATGCATGTGTCCAAAGATGTTTTTAAACGTGTTCCAGCTTCTCAGAACTATTGCAGTTTGAACTGTAAACAGATCTATAAAATTTAGAGTTCTTGTTCAGAACCCAAATTCCATTTCCACTGCAGCCTTCTTGAGTGTTTTGTTTAAGCCTTCTAAAATTCATTCTCTGTAACAGTTTAAAGAAAAGAAGCCAGAAAGCTTCAATCATTCTGCTTTTTCTTTTGGTCAGGAGCTATCCTGCTTAATCTGCTGTCCCCAGCTGCAGCCATTAGCCTGTTATCTTGATGGCAGGTGGATAACCTTAGTGTCATTCTGGTGACCACACAAAGTTTATTTAGATAAACTCAGAAGTTTATTTGCAGTATAAACTGGGTATGGTGAGAACCAACCAACCCCAGCAACCCACTCCTTCTGTTTACTTAGCTATTTCTCCTGAAAAACAGCAGAGTTGACTAAAATCCTGTCAGGCATTCCTTTTCCATTTGGCTTTTCAAGAGCCTTCTAATTCAGGAGGCCTTTTTTCCTCAATTATGAAAACTTTCATTGTACTCATGCTCTGCTGGAGTTTTATCTCTAGCAGAGCCAACCCTCTACCATTTGAATTTTCAAACTGTGATGATCCTGATGTCTTTAAAGCTGTCGACACAGCACTGAAGAAATACAATGGCGACAGAGCAACTGGTAATCAGTTTGCTCTATACATGGTGATGGAAGCCAAGAGAACTGTAAGTATACTTTGGGGAAAAAATAGCTGAAATTGTTTATGTACTCTGAATCAGATTATCTCCATCTCGCTCACGAGAGAACAAGCATGACAGCAGTGTCTTCCAAAAGTGTTTTTAAAAATCAGAGGAATGACTTGCACAGTAAGATACTCATTACCATGACAAGCAGAGATGTATATTCTGTTTTTATCAACAGGACTATGTGTGCTGGTGAACTGCTTATTAATGAAAGGGCTAAAGAGTAGAAAATTTCTGTTGCTAATACAATGTGCCTTACTAGTCCACTCTGTTTTCTCCTTTCTCTACTGGGCCTTCTACCCTTTTCCATCATCAGTAAGGTTTTCAGCTCAATGGCAAAACCACACTTACTAAACAAACTGAATATTACTATGACTTGGGAAAAGCTGATATCAAACATAAAAAAGAATGACATAAAATGTGGCAATGCTCTGAACAAATTGTTAGTGAATCTTATTTGATTGACTCTAGTCCTGAGCCACAGATCTATCTAAAAGCACTAGGTGGTATTTTATTCAAACAAGGTGACAGAAAAAAGAAGAATGAGACATGATCCTTTGCCTGGAGTCCTGTACAGCATTAATCTAACAAAAGAGTATTTACCTCTGAGAGGCATACAAAGATGATTATTACCATAATAATGACAAGCATTACTTTACTTGAAAACAACATTAGCATTTTTTTCTACTGGATTGGATTTTCAGATGTAAAACAGAAGAAATCCAGTATCAGGGGGAATATTTTGCACTCCACAATTAGAAGATACTTTCAATCTGATAGAAGTTGACCTCAGAAAGGGGACATGAATTGCTAAATGCCTTACAGTAAACTGCCCGAATCTCCTGACACCTACTCTCTGGTTTTCCTGTTTTCAAATGGGAGGTTTTAGCATGTAGTGACAAAGACTAAAATTTGGAAAACCCTTTATACAATTAAAATTAAACAAATTAATGATCCTGCTGTGTACACTGAACTACACGCATCCTTAACAACAGGCTACTTCAAACGTCTTTATAGCAGAGCTGTAACACTGTCTTCCTCTTACTAATGTTCCCAAAGGACAGGTTTCAGTATTTTATCTTAAACCATCTTTTATTTTTTAAGAATGAATATCTGTTGCGATTGTTATCTTTCCTTCTCTAGATAGCCATCTTTCTCTTTCTTAAAAGATCTGAGGTGTAAATCAGTTATTACTTTGAATCACTGATTTGATTATGATAAATAAAAAACAGAGAAAATGAATCTGCAACAGAGATTTCCTCATATTTGATATTCTTTTTCTAAAAAGAGTATAGATTTTATTCATTGCTAGCCTCACAATGTTGAATACATTAATTAAATAGCTGGTTCTTACATATTCATGTACATTCATTATTGATTAGGTAATAAAACACAAAAGCTGAGTGGTAAAAGACTGAACCTGCCCTAGTTAAAGGAATAGCTGTTCATAGTAATAACAATAATGAAATAAACAAATAACTTACAGAAATAATGTCTTTTCTCACCTACTTTGTTTACTCACTGAGCTGATTTATTACAGATTTGGAACACTGTAATAGCGAATAGAATTTAGCTCTTTTTAAATCGGCTTCCTGGATAGTATAATCTGATGCAGCTCTATAAATGCCAATTTATACCTGCTGCGGATTAAATCCATTATATTTTTAGAGACCTTTCATCCTGTTTTACAACCTGCAACCATTTATCAGGTACCTCTACACCCCCTCATAGCTATGGCAATATACAACAGGAATTGAGAGAACACAGAATGTAATTCTACATGAGCACAAATCCAGCACATCTACCCACATCAGCTCAGTTGCACTACTAAGGCAGGAATTCTCATTTAATTTTCCCACCAATATCATTTAAGGATAACCAGTGACAAAGTACAGCAACTGCCAGTGTTTGTATTTGAAAAGGCACATTGGCAGTGCATTTTAAGGGGCTGTAAAAGATCAGTAACTTCTGCTTTTGTATCTTCGCTAAAGGATGAACAACAAACCTCGCTGTGTGTTTATGTTATGTTACAGGCTCACTACTCAGTTTATGGCAAGGAGAAAAATAGCCTTTACTGATTTCCTCCTGATTACCAACATTAGACCCACTTCCACTGGCCAGGTCAAACTGTGCTTACTGCCTTGTCTGTAACTCATCCCATGGGATTCCTGAACCTACCCCGAAGAGCAGCTTCGCCTTTAATGCCGATAGGAAAGCTACAGGCACTGCCAAAGGCTGTTTCCAGAGCATATGCCCTCCTCGCCCTTTTCCCCTGAGTAGGCAGGGCAGATTAAGTACCCTGTTACCATAAAGTAAAGGCAGACTGGGCACTGCCAGGCTGCCTGAGGGTTCCTGGCTGCTGTTGCTGGGCTGCCTGTAGAGATGCACAGAAGGAAAGTAGACAGCTCTGGGAGAAAGCCAGAGTCAGAAAGGAGCACAGTCCAAGCTGGTAATTATGCTAACTCTCCAACCTGCAACTGGAATTTGCTTATTTGGAGTGCATTTGAATATGAGCATAAAACATAATCACTTATTTCTGGTTTTAAACTCCTTGGTACCATGACTTAAACTGAAGGCAATGGAGCATACTGTATCTACAGTATCAATATATTGTAATTGTAGGTAAGGGCTCAGTAATATAAACAGATAAGTTAATTATTAAACTACCAAGATTTAGGAGACCTTGCATGGAGACCAGCAGCTAATCTGAAACCACACTGTAAAGCCTCCGGTAACCAATGGATGTTATTTAGCATTTGAAGCTGTAACGTTTTCACTTGATTTGTTACTATGCAAATGATGACATGCATACTGTTTTTATCCAGGCAGGTCCCGACCCACAATTCTATGTGAAATACAGAATAAAAGAAACCACTTGTGCCGCAGAAGAAAACAAACTCTGGCAAGACTGTGATTACAAAGTACCTGCAGAGGCTGTAAGTATCTGTCCTCTTTTAAAAAAGTTCTCTGTACAGAAACATCAGCGTAATGACCAAGACTGCAGCTGCCTGGGGCAAAATACAGTAGAGAATTTAACTTTCTTAGCTGTGGTGCTTTTGAGAGCTCATAGGAGTAAAGTACAGTTACACAAATGTTTACATCTCTAAAGTTAACCATTCTACTCATGATTTCACCGTTGTTATCATGATTACAGGCAGGAGGGAACATCTTAACACTTCAATATGTAGGCTCACAACAAATTCAATGTAAGATACATATGTTGGGAGAGTGAGAGGGTTATAAAACTTGCTGTTAATGATGGATAGTGGAACTTGCACAACCAAAATTGACTTCAGATCTGCACACAACAAAATTACTGACATGGGAGCCATTGTGGCAAAAAATTTCCCAGAGGGTTTTTAGCAGTGCAATATGCCAGACAGCACCTACAGGAGGTGCAGGTGGAGCACAAACGGTGTGCAGGAACACTGCTCATTTCCAGGGGAAGTCCCTGTTATTTTGCACAGTACACAACGCAAAGAAAGGGGTGATGGTGACAATACCATTTGAATCAGTGCGAAATGCCATGTTGATTGCTGCATATCTTGTACTAGCAGAGAGGAAATTAGGTAAATACACAATTTATATAGACCTCATTTATGAGGATGTGCTTATTTCCATTATTCTAACTGTACCTCCTTCAGTTAATTAACATGCATCAATCATGACACAAAGCAATCTTTCAAATTCTCTGCGCAGTTCCTTCACTATTCTCCTCATAATCAACGAAATCATTCCTTTTTCAGCTACCAAACAGCAGATGAGACATTTGTCCAAATGCACATATGAACTTGTTCCCCACCTCAATCTGCAGCTGGCAGAGGAGAGCTAGAGGAATATGCAGGACTGTATTTTTTTCCAGCAATTTAAAGACATATTTTTTTTTGGCAGAGCACAGGAGAATGCACAGCTCGAGTTCACATGAGCAATGCTGAACAAACAAGTAATGTTTCGCAGAACTGTAACATTTTTCCAGGTATGTAACTGTTCGGGGCAGCCTCCCACAAGTATGTTGACAAGAATGGGGAAAATACAATACTGAGATTTTCAGATTACTTTAAAGGTAGGAGCTCCTTATCATTTTTCTTGGACATCTATAAATTACCTTCCATAAGCAACTACATGTTGAAGATAAAATTTCACTTCACTCTCATACACACATAGGCTAAGTCAGTGAAGCACTGGCAGTTTCTGGTCAGGGTAATGAAAACCAGTATGTGCACTAAGTTTCTTCCGACATTAGATTTATACCAAGTTAAAGTGAATTTGTGCAAGACCAAAAGCAACTTAGAGACTTGGCACATTTTAATTTTCTATCCTTACTTATCCAAGTATAAAATTGTGCCAGAAATTATATAATGAAAAAAAACCAACCAAACAAACAAAAAAAAAAACCCAAACCAACAAAACTTTACATGACAAAACACTTTCTCCAAAATAAAGATGACTGATTTATTTCTGTTAAAGTTTAACAAAGCACATATTTACCCCAACCAAAACCAAACAAAAAATCCCAAAACAAAAAACCAAACCAAAACAACAAAACCATTTCATTTACAAAATAAAAACCTAGCAGTGATGTATTTCTGTGAGACTGTGATACCTTTTGGACCTTAAGAAGCAGCACTACTACATTTTAAAAATATTCCTTCCAACCCAAACCATTCTATATTTTCTTGCCTATAAGGCATTCATATTTGACTCATGTTCAAATAGTAATTTCCTTTATTAGAAAAGGGTCACATTGTTTCAAAGCTTTGAAATGGAGATCTCTACGTGGCTATATCTAGTGTTTCTGTAAGATATATCAAAGGTAGTATTAAATTCTCCATGTAACTAGTAGCGGGGTGCTAAACACATATTAACTACAGAAATATCTACCATGATTTATGAGATATTTGGCAGCTTATTTTGGGGCTGGGTTTGGTTGGTTTTTTTGTTCTGTGGTTTTGGTTTGTTGGGTTTTAGGGGTTTTGTTTGTTTGTTTGTTTGTGGGGGGGGTTTTTGTTGTTGGTTGGTTGGTTGGTTGGTTTGGTTTGGTTCCTAGTTACCTTGCTTAAAGCTTAAATGGCCGTACCTACAGTCTACTAGGAACTGCAGTACACAAAAACTCCATGTTCTGTTACACAACATAGACGGCTTAGTTGAGATGCATTTACAGAGCAATGGTGACACCTAGTTGCTGGAAAAAGCTCTGTGACTCCCACGGAGACTCCATGGGAAAACTGCATTTGAAGCTTTCCTTAGATAAAAAGCAAGCAAACAAACAAACCAACCAACCCAAACACACAAAAAAACGTAAACGCAAATGAAATGACTCGTACTTGGTCTAAGAAGCTCATTTCTTCTTACCAAGTTATAGGAACTCTGAAAAAAAGAATACATCCTTGTTCACTACTTTCAAAAATTCTGTAGGACCACAGTCAGTTTAGTACTTGGGGTACTGTTGTTTTGTTATGTCCCTTGTGATCACTCCCTGAAAACAAGGAATTTTTCTTCCCGTCACATGCATACACTTGTCATTATAGAGTCCAAGTAAGTGTTGCTAGAAATACAAAGGGCTAGATTTTTTTCAAGCACCCCTTGGAGAGCTAAGACTAAATGGTACTGCTTACAGTGAGATATTCTAAATGTACAGAGGAGCCAAATCAAATTCAAAGGATTCAAACAGCAAGAGCAAAAGAGTAGACCCTAACTGGTAAGGGATTTCTCCACCATGATAGGTACCATAATGTTCAGAGTTCCTGGTGAAACAGTTTGATCACACAGACCTGGACTGGTTTCCTGGCTGGTGCAAGCTGGCCTAACTCCATTAAAGCCAGTTTATGCCAGCTGAGGATCACGCACACAAATTTTACTTCAATTCCACGGAGACCACATATTGTCCCACTTTCATTCTCAAGCTCACTGAATCATGAAATTAATTTATGTATTGAACTATAAAATTAATTTATGAAAATCCAGTCCATGATTACTAGAAAGGAAGGAGAGTTAATAGGATTAGTAGTAGGAAACAGAAGTTTGAGCATCCCCGTCAAGCTTGTCTATCCACTGCCAATCCAGTTGGTTAAGCCTGAAAGTAACACCAAGTGGTAACTGGCAGCCACAGTGACTAGCCAGGGGAGTTCAAACAACACCTCAGTAGAACAATTCAACTACAGTCCCTTAGGAGCTCAGAGTCAGAGCAGTTCACATGGGTGAGCCAAAACACTCCTGCCAAAGTCCCCATACTGAAACACGGCAAGGACAGTAAGCAGCTGCACACAGTGGGTGAGCTTTGACAATTTTGAAGACTATCTCCTTAGCTGTAGTATCCAGTGGTTCTGCCCTGAGTCAGTGAGGGATGACCCTTCCTTACTGGTGTCAAAACAAACTACATACAAGGTTCTTCAGGGACTCAATGACTCCTGAACTCCTCCATATGTTTGCTGCTAAAACTATTGGCTGGATCCAAATGTTGTGGGTAGCCTCTACCACCACAAATCAAAGCATGGTCCTAAATAAAATTAGTAGTTTTTGCAGGCCCTGAAACTAAAATACAGGTTTTGCTGACCACTCCAATTAAAAGAAGGAAAGGTTCTTGCCCATTGAACCTCTTGTCTCATTCCCAGATAGGAAAAATGAAAACATGAGACTGCTTTACATGGAGCCTTACGGGTTTTGGTTTGTTTCTTTTCCAGCTACATCAAACATAAGAATTGCTGAAGGTACCTGTCTTGGGTGCTTCCACCCTGTAGCAAGCGACAGTTCGGATGTGTCGGAAATTCTGAAACAAGCCATTCAACGGTTTAACAAGCACAGTGCTGAACCTGCCCTTTATAAGCTTGTGGAAATAAAAGAAGCTAAAAGACAGGTTTGTATACGGTTTTTCTCTAAATTTTACCCCCAGAATACCCCAAACCAGGTATGTTGGTTGCTTTATGTACACATTTCTGATTTAAAAGTGGTTTATGTTTCATAAAAGCTTACAAAATGCATCTAGAATGTAGACCCTGGAAATAATTATCTTATAAATGAAGGAATCAGAAAATGGTTACCCACTGGATTTTCAGAACTGTCAACTTTAGAAATTGATACTGAAGTGTTTGTTGGTTTTTTGAGTTGTTTGTTTGTTTGTTTTGTTGTGGCTTTTTTGTTGTTGTTGGTTGGGGTGTGTGTGGCTTTTTTGGTTTTTTTATCTGCATTTGCATCTAACTAGTGCTAAGCACCAGTTTATTTGAAATCAGCGCTGACGCAGGCATTTCATGTCATCTCAGATGCTCTTGGGTATCCCACTTGGCTTCTCTCTGAAGCACCAGCAGGAGAAGATCTCTCCTAGGTCCTGTGCCAAAACTGCCAGCTTGCACAGATGTCTCATATACACTTTAGCCTCTCAAACAATAGCCGGCATCGATGGCTTTGCAGTGCAGTAAGACCCATATGTCAGCAGCTGCTATACGTTATAGAAAGGGTAAACCCCATAAAGGAGAAAGAACAACCAACCAGCATGTCACCTGCTGAAAGATCTCTGCACACAAGAAAATTTCACACGCTCACAAGCATTTCTGCTTTGTAAGAAATGGCTGCTCAGGTCACAGAAATTTTGTGTCATCTGCTATTCCACGAACGATTCTTTCCCTGTGAAAGGCTCTCATATGGATGTGTGCGATGTTGCTAGGAAATAAAGTTTCTCACTTGGTTTTAAACTACTATGTAACCTGACATGAAAGACAGGCCCTTTTATTTGAATGTGTATGCATTTACTTAGCCAAAAAGCATCTTCGGGTCTCAGGTCAATTTGACCTATGATCTGGAGTCCTGTATGCAATTCTGGAGCCCCCAGCACAGGAAGGACGTGGAACTGTTGGAGCAGGTCCAGAGAAGGGCCACAAGGATGCTCAGAGGGCTGCAGCAGCTCTGCTATGAGGATAGGCTGAGAGAGTTGGGGCTCTGCAGCCTGGAGAAGAGAAGGCTTCCAGGAGACCTTAGAGTAGCCTTCCAGCAGCTGAAGGGGGCTACAGGAAAGCTGGGGAGGGACTATTGACAAGGTCTTGTAATGACAGAACAAGGCGCAATGGGTTTAAACTGGCAGAGAGGAGATTTAGACTGGATGTTAGGAGGAAGTTGTTTGCAGTGAAGGTGGTGAGACACTGGCACAGGTTGCCCAGGGAGGTTGTGGCTGCTCCCTCCCTGGAGGTGTCCAAGGCCAGGTTGGCTGAGGCCTTGAGTGACCTGTACTAGTGGGAGGTGTCCCTGCCTATGGCAGGGGGTTGGAACTAGATGATCTTTGAGGTCCCTTCCAACCTTACCATTCTGTGATTTCTTTCAGACTGTCCTCTTTTTATTTACTGACAGCAACAATCCCTTTAGCTGGAAGACAAGTTTACACAACACCAAAGCCATGTGACGTGATGTCATTGACAGATTGCAATCCAGCAGCTGAAAAGAGAGCCATGTAACCCTGGCCAACAAAGATTACTTGGAGCCCTCCACTTTAACTGATCTGGGTTGGAAAGCTCTTATAATTGATTCTCATTTCCCCTTTTTAGTCAAATGCAACCTGACCCACGTGATGTGGAGAGATTTCATGGGCACACAGTAGTAGCCAGAGCAAGGAAAACCAAACTGTTTCCTGAAGAGGAAACGGAAAAAAGGGTCAGAAATCTGAACAAAACAGCAGGCGGAGGCAGGTAAAGCCCAAAGCAGACACAATTATAGGCAGATGACAAACGTGGGACACTCAATAAGAAATTATGCCAGTGGTATAAAGTTACATTATTCAGATGTTGTTTTACTATGTCCTGTGCTCAGAAATACAGGACTTGCCAAGCTCTATTAGTGCAGTCATCTATCTAGACCAGCCTCCTGTTACTGGGAATAAGAAGTAATAGATACTGTGGAGGAAAGTGCAAGAAAGCAAGAATTATGGGACTGCAGGCTTGCCAGGAAAAGTGGATTCCAAATACAAACTGCACTTCTAATATATTCATGACTTAGTATGCTTTTTGTATCACAAAACTTTTTTGCTCTCTGTGAATATTCTATGGCTCCAAGATGGCAAATTGATTTGATGGATGGAAGGCACTAGCAGAGCAGTTGCTTTGTTTCTTTTTTTTTTTTCTAATCACATTTAATAGTTTAATTTCTAAGTTTGTATTGGTTTACATAATGTATCTGTTCCAGGTGGTAGCTGGATGGAATTACAAAATTAACTTTGAAATTGAGGAGACTAATTGCTCCAAAGACCAATTTCAAGACTTAACTCCAGAGTGCAAAACCACTTCTAGAGGTGTAAGTAGTCTTTAAAATCTATTTATTAGGGAGATAGTATATTAATAAATAATTGAGATCTGACTCAAGAAAATATTTATAGTCCTGCTTCACTTTGTAAATTTAGTTTAAATCCAGGTTTATTGATAACTATTTATGCAATTAGAACATGTATGTCTTCCTTTGAATCAGCAATGATGACCACTGAAATGGTTATGGATTACTCTATAGAATCTAAACATTCTCACCCAAAGAATAAATCACTTGAGAAGTTCTTCTATTCAAGGAGTTACTCAGATGCAATCAAAAAAAAAAAAAAAAANTAGGCCAAAAAGAAAAAAAAAAAAAAAAAAAAAAAAAGGAGCAATAACTAAAACTAGCACTGTTTTTCCAGCTTAAGACTTATCTTCTAAGAATAGTAAGTAGATTAATTATTACTTAATTCCTATTCTAGTCCAAATAAGTGGAATTTATTAACAAACATGCATAATCTAGCTAAACAATGTTGCACAACCAGGTATTTCCTCAGCCTCTTTGACCTGGAACAGAATTAACTGTACCAAAACCAGAGAGTTGTTTTCTCACCCAGGCCCCTGATCAGCTCACCATAAGGTCAGACAATGCTTCTGCAAATACAGTGCAGAAGACAGGAAGGCAGAGTTATAATGAAGAGTGGTGGTACGTGGGGGAGGAAAAATCCCAGGAGCCTTGACTTGCATCTGTTTCGGCTGTTGTGGAAGTGCACCACTGTGCACGGCACTCAAGCCTCTCCTGTTAGAAAAGTACTCCTTGGATGTCTCAAAAAACATTTCACAATGTTTCAAATGCATTGGTTGAAAAAGGACAGAATGACAACATTGTGGCAATGAACAGGAGAGTGAGACAGACCAGCTGAAGCAGATCTCTCCATTACTGCACCTGTCCTTAAACCTTAAGCTCATCCACACACTACTTTGATTGCACAGGGTTTGAGGAACTGGATCTTTATCACTTAACTCCTAAACTATTAAGCAGCCTTGCTAATAGATCATTGACTGACATGATTAGAATATGATATTCCAAGAACACTCCATATCTTGGAATGACCAAATTCCATGGAAGTTGTTTCATATCGTTATTCAGCTCTGTAGTACTCATTTTGAAATAGGATGATCAGAATTGCACCCTATACTGAACATGCATCTGAACCACAGAGATGGGCATTGTGTCACGCTCCCTAGCCTGGAGAATAAGTCTTGACTTTATGTTTTGTTTTTGTTTTTTGTTTTTTTTTCCCCCTAAACCACTGCTAAGCACATTTTCTAGTGGACAATATTTTCAAGTATCTGTAAGAGCACTAAGATCTTGATCCTGAGTTGTTAAGAGTCATTCTTCTTAGT